>JACEEZ010003781.1:212500-282500 GCA_016584305.1 Chionoecetes opilio
CCCCAGGGCCAAACCCCCACATCCCCTTATTACCTTCACAGTCATAAAGGGCCGGGGGGCGGTCCAAATCACAGGGGGGCAAAAATAAAAACCCCCCCCCCCGGGGGGGCCCCCCTAAACCCCCCCTTGGCTAATAATATTTGGGTAATGAAAGGCCCTGGAAAAAAAAAAAAAAAAAAAACCCTTTGGGGTCTGAGATGTAGTGAAGGGACGGGGGTTTTGGTTTATTAAAATTTGGGTTTGTTAAAAAAGGAAAAAAAGGTTTTTCCCTTTTTACCTTTGTACATTTAATTCATAAAAAAAAAGCAAGGGGTTATTTTGGTATTAGGGGGGAAAAGTGGTGTGGGGGGGGGGGGGGGGGGGAAAAAGGGGGGGGGTTTTGGGGAAAAATTTTTCAATTTCCCCAATTTTGATTTTTTTCCTTTTTTTTGAAATTTATCTTTTTTTGGGACAAATTCTGAAAGGGGGGGGGGGGGAAAAAAAAAACTTTTTTAAATTTTCTCCCTTGGAAAATTCCGTTTCCCCCAAATTCATTTTCCTTTTTTCTTTTTTCATTCCCTTTCCCCCCTTTCCCCCTCCCCCCCTTTTTTTTTCCCCTGTTTTTTTTGGGGGTCAAAAACTTTTGACCTTTCAAAACTTTTCCTTTTTTTACTTTTTTAATTCTTTTTCCCTTCCCCCAATTGCCATGGAAAACAATTTTTTTTTTAGATCGGCTTTCACCCGGGGGAAAAAAACCCCACCGTAGTTCCAAAAAACCCCCCAAATCCCCTGCCACAACCTTTTCACGAAAGGGCAAAAAAAGAAAAAAAAAAAAAAAAATAAAATAAATATAAAATTTTGGGGAAGGGGAAACCCAATTTTTTGCCCAAATAACCTCCGGCCCCCCGCCCTGGTTGTATGGGGTTTAAAAAAGTTAAAAAAAAAAAAAAAAAAAAAAATTTTTAATTAAAAATTTTTTTTTTTTTAAAAAAAAACAGAAAAAAGGAAAAGGCGCCCGGGGCGGGGGGGGGGGGGGGGGTTTTTTTTTTTTTTTTTTGGAAACAAAAAAAAGGCCGGGTTTTTTTAAAATTTTTTTTTGAGAGGGGGGGGAAGAGAGAGAGAGGAGAGAGAAAAGGGAGGGAAAGGGGAAAAAAAGGAAAAAGGGAACCCGAGGGTTTTTTGGGGTTTTCCCAATTTGGGCGTTAAATTTGGGGCCTCACCTGACCCCGGGACTTTTAACTCCCCTGCAGAGGATCGGCCCTTTCTAACCCCCCTTTTTTGGGCAACAGAGTAAAAATAAAGGGGGGGCCCTTTTTGAACCATAAAAGTTAAAGAAAAAGGGGATAAAAAGTATAAAAAAAAATTTTAACCCCAAGAGTTGTCAATAAAAATTTTTTCCCAAAAAATGTTTGAGCCGTCTCAGCCCCCCAAGCTGGAGCCCCGTGGGGGGGGCCCCCGGGGGGGCCCCCCCCCGGGGGGGCAGCGGTGCCCCCCCAAAAGGGGGGGCCCGGCAGTGCGGCGGGGTTTAGGCAGCCCCCCGCCGGGACCCTGAGGGAAGCCTTAAAAAAGAATCCCACCCGCCACAGGGTCAAAGAAACCCAGGGGGGAACCAGGACGGGCCGCCTGGGCTGACAAGGGACGGGCCGGGGGCGGACCCCCGCACTGACGCTGCCCCACGAGAACGACGTTTTGATAGCATTAGTAAAGCTGCCTTACGAAAATGACGTTTGATGACGACTTTAGCGGGGAAGGGGGGAGTCGTCCCCTAATGTGTTATAACCCCTGCGTCACAAGGGGCGATGGCCTTCCCCGGGAGTGGGGGTTACGCCAACAGGTGTCGTGTTAACGTAGCGGCGGAGGGAAGTCTCCGGCGAGGCTCTACGCCAACGATTTGACATGGTAATGAACTATGGGAAAAATGACCCCGCACGAGGGGGGGGCTATCACGATAACGTCCCCCAGGATGGAGTGAGGGGGGGGGCTGAGTCCCCGCACTCCTAAGCGAAGGTGAATTATAGGCAAGAGAACAAATGCCCACTCGCGCCGCTAAAAAAGGGCCCCAAAGGAAAAAATTGGCTCACAGAAAAAAGGTGTAAGGGGGTGGAGGCAGAGCGCCCCCAGCACTTCAGGGGAATTGAGGCCTAGCGGTGCAGCAGGGGCAATTCCGCACATGACAATTTTTTAAGGGGTCTCCCCCAACTCAACAGGAAAAGAAGGGCGGCCAGGCGGGTGCAAGCCACGGCAGCCCCCGCCACCGAGTCTGCCAAACCCCCGCGGCCAAGACGCCTTCCTTCAGATAGACGACGGGGCCCCCAACCGCAAAGACCGGGAAAATTTCCCTTTATTATATTTTCTAGACTGAACATGGGTACTTGCCAAAATGGGGGAGCCCGCCCCCGGGCGCTGGACAACGCCCCGGGCTTCCAAAAGTGTCCCGGCCAATGGGGGCAAGGGGCGCTTCAACCATTTTAGGAGACACGCGAGATCTTATAGAGCAAGAAAGGAAAAAAAAGCCGCCTTTCGTCAAAAAAAAAGCGTTCCAGAAAAACAAAATAGCATTTTTCCCCCCAAAATGCAAATGCACAGTGCAAGTCAAAGTGCAAAAGTGTGCCGTGGGGGCGGCGCTTTGCCAAAGAGGCTTAAACAAGCTTTCTCCTCAAAAAAAGAAACTACAGCACACCGAATGTTAGCAGCAAAAAATTGCATGTCGAGAAAAAACCTTTCCTTGAGGAGAAATGGAAATAGAAAAATACTTCCGTGCCGCTAAAACCCAAAAGAAAAATGACGGCGGAGAAAAGGGAAACCAAGAAAAAAGAGTGGAGGCCGCCCTGCCTTGGAAAAAAAAGGGGATTCCGCCGCCACCGGTACAAGGGTTTAAAGGAACCCGCAGGTCCAAAACCCATTCGTGATCCCGGGGGATCCAAAACACCGCAAAGTAAGCGTAACGCACAAAAGTGGGGAAATGTCCCTCCCCCAGTGGGGGAACAAATAATCCGCCGACCGAGGTGAGACAAAATAAGGGCCCAGAGTACCCACTGGCCGATACCTGGCAGGTCCCAACCCGGGCACACGTCACAGAGAAGAGAATGATAACTCCCCCGCCAAAGGGGAAAAAGGGAGGAACCCGGGAAAACCAGAAAAACGAGGGTCAGACAAAAATCAGGTCCAGAGGGAACCCGCTCACTGATTCCTGACTAGTGTAAAAAAAATGCCAAGGCTTTGATAGGAGAAAAGCTTAAGAAGAACATACCCTAAGCTAAAGCTAAGTAGGGAAAAAAACCCTTCATGATAACCCCGATGGCCCCCAACATTACAAATACCGCACTAAAAACACAAAACCGAGAAGGATGAAATGATGATTTCCGCCAAAAGGGCCCCGTTTTGGGGGGCCGGACGCCCGGCAGCTGCGGCAAAATTCGCCCCCGACTCCCGCGAGGAGGTTTTTGCCCGCCTCAGACCATGGCGACCCACCGCCACCACCCACCTGGTGTGTGTGTGACGCTGGAAACCCTGGGGGTTTACGAACGCGCCCACAAAATGAACCCGGGGTAGTGAAAGGCGGCAAAAACGCCCGCTGGCAGAAAGGACCAAGGGGCCCGGATCATGGAGAGACGACTTAAGAAACTCGTTTTCAAGAAAAAAAAAGGGCATAAAAAACTGAAAAAAAAAAGGAAACGTCTGATGTATATGGCGACAAAGGGGAATTAAGCGACCCAGGAGGAAAGATGAAGCGGCTCATAAAGAGGCAAAAAAAAACGTTCCTGCGTTAGAAGAAAATTCAAGACGCCGGGGAGGGGGGAAAGGCGGCAAGCGTTGGGGGGGTTTAGACCCCTCCACGGAGGGAAAAAGGCCGGGGGGCACGGACGCCCTCTGGAGGCCCGCCCGCCGGGCTGCGGCAGCAAAAAGGGCGTGCAGCGGCCTCATCCCCCCGCTGGAGGGAAAAAACCCAAAGCCCTTTGACGCCCATCCAGGAGGAAGACGAAGGGGGGGGGGGGGCCCCCACGCCTCGACACGAAAAGGGAAACGGCGGCCAAAGCCCCAAAAAGTCCAGGCATGCTGTGAGGGCCCACGTGCGGCCCGGCTGGCGCGACCACCAGGGGGCCGGCTCCAAAAAAAAGGCTCCAAAAAGAAGGAGGAGGCCCTCGCCCTCACAGGATCCTCCGTGACAAAAAGTAAAACCCCCAAACCCGCGCGACTCAACTGTTTCAACGACGACGCACAAAAACCAAAACAAGCCGTTCACCTTTTTTAGTCAGCCCGGGACATACTCAGGCGCTGTTAGGGGGTTGTGGGTTTGGGGAGTCAGTTTTCCTCTCACTCCACGCCTCTCCGTGAGGGTATATTTAGAAACCAAAAAAATCCCCCCGTAAGGGGTCTGTGATACCATTGCCATTCTCGTCATTCCCTTTCTGAAAACCCCTTTTTTTCTTTTTTGGTTTATAAAAAAACTTGGTTATTAAACACGCGTGATAAAAAATGTTCAACATGTAATCGCAGAAACAGCACTGAAAAGGGTGTCGGTATCTGCGAAATGCCGTTACATAAGAGTGGAGAAGGGGGCGGGGCCCCAACCAAAACGTGTATAATCGTGTCATTTCTTTCGGAGTTTTATGTTTTAAAATTCGGTTTAATGAAGCCGAACATCTATTGCCTTTTTTGGCAGTGGCAAGCTACTGTTTTAAGATCTTTTAATGATGACAAAAAAAAATCCTTTTCCTGGTACTTCATTAAAAAAATTTTTTTTGCATTTTATAGTTTAATTTTTTAGGTTTTCTTGCTTATATGCAAATTCTTTAAAAATTTATCAGAATTGAATTTTAATAGCCATTTATCACTCCCAAATTTTAAATTTTTCGAGATCACTTGTATGAGTTCGCAGTTTTCTTAGTATTGGGTTTACCGCCTAATTTTGGGGTTCTGCAAATTTCGAATTTTAGATACAAGTCCGCAGGGCCAAACTTTATATATATCAGAAAAAGAGCAGAGGTGGGGCGATACTTTTTTTTTTGGTAGGCGATAACGATACTGCGATACTTTTTTTTTCCCTAGTTCGATACGCCATAAATCCCCCTACTTTTTTGGATTTTTTAAAAGATACGCGATAAACCCCGGATACTCCGCTACCGAACTTTTTTTTAAAACGATATATCGCAGCGATACTGCGATACCAAAAATTTTGCTTTGCGATACTTTGCTACCTAAGAAAAAAAATGTATTGCCAAAAAAAAAATCTATTTTTACTTAAATTTCAGTTGGGGCACATTAAAAAAATTGTAATTATTTTTTTTTTTTTAAAAATGACAAATTTTATTAAAAAATTAAAAACACAAAACACCCACACACAAAAAAACACGCAAAGTTCATAGTCATACTTTCATCTCCTCTTCCTTTCCCCCCCCCTTCCCCCTTTTCTCACCCGGGGCCCCCCTCCTCCCTTCTTGTCCAGCAGCACCCCCCAGTTCCCCTTGAGGGAAAACCGCGCTCAAAGTTTTAGGGGGGTGGGGCTGACCCCTTTTTGGGCCCCCAATGTCCCCCCGCCTGGGTGAACAGCCTCTCCCCTGCCTGAGCTGGGGGGGGGGGTTTTTTCTTTATAAAAAAGGTCCACCCACGCCTCCCTGTGGACGCGGGGAAGTCCACCCTTTTGACCTTGCCCTTGTTGATATAGCGTCCCCGTTTTAAAAAATTAAAAATTAAAATTTCACACGATCGACCCAGTTTAAATTGAATAATCAACTTGTATTTTTTTAAACCTTGCTATAAATTTAAAAATATATGATATTAATTATTTATATAACCAACGCTAGGGAAAAAATAAAAAAAACTTAAAACAGCAAATCCCCAAAGGCACAAAAAGTTGAAAACATCGACATCCCCGCAAATTCGATGAAAAAACAAGTATGGACGAAACGAAACTTATAATGAAGCAACAATAAAAAAACGACGGATCCTATGCACACCGACATGGAATTTTGGGTTTTTTTTAAAAATGTGAAAAAAAAAAGTATTATATACTGTAGGTATTTGTTAGGGGGTTTCCGGGGTAAGTAAATGAAAAGGGACTATATTCCACGTAAATAAGCCATCCTCTTTTATTTTGATGTTTGTACGTTGTTTTTTAAGCTGAGATACATGCAGTTTATTTGTAGTGTAGAAAAACATTGCATGATGCACTTACCTAGGTATGTAATGTTACTAATGGAGTTATATTAAAAGATCAAAATTTGACATTGTGCGATTAGTGCGATCGTGAATCGATAAATGAAGAAATGTTCTGTGTGCTAGAAAGCTGTTATGACAGTAAAGGCCGTGTCACACGGACACTTTTTCCGGCATCTTTTGGTATTTTGCTACCAAAAGATGCCTGTAGTGGTGGCGAACAAATGCGCGTTCGTCACATGGCGTTTCGGCTATCGAGCATCTTCTTGCACAATACATAAGTCTTGAATTGAAGAATACGATTGAAATGAATACGATTGAAGTCTTCTTGCACGATTCATAATGTTAGTTTTGTCAAAATTGGTTGCTGGTTCCGGAAGATGCCTGTAGAAGATGCTCGTAGCCGAAACGTATAAAACGAAACGTATATTTATGAAATTATGACGAACGCGCATTTTTTGCCACCACTACGGGCATCTTTTGGTAGCAAAATACCAAAAGATGCCGGAAAAAGTGTCCGTGTGACACGGCCTTAAGGCGCCAAATCTATGCGCATTACCGCTGAAAAACTTTTGTTTAAGGTCGCCTTTTAAAGTATCGCGGGAAATTTAAGCGATACTTGAGTTGCGATACTTGTACTCCGCTACTTTGAATGCTTTGCGATACTGCGATACATTTTTGGCGGTGCGATAGTATCGCAGTATCGCACTAAGTATCGCTCTCGCCCACCTCTGTATTTACAAGGTCATTTTCAAGGAGTGTTTTTTTAAGGTAATTTTCAAGGAGTTAGATTTCAAGGTAATTTTCAAGGAGTGTTTTTTTAAGGTAATTTTCAAGGAGTGGGATTTTCAAGGTAATTTGCAAGGAGTAGAATGTTCAAGGTAATTTTCAAAGTTTGGAATTTTCAAGGAGTGGAATTTTCAAAATCGTTTTCAAAGTGTGAGATTTTCAAGGTAATTTTCAAAGTTTGGTATTTTCAAGGTGATTTTCAAGGAGTGGCATTTTCAAGAAGATTTTCAAGGCGTGGTATTTTCAAGGTGATTTTCATGGAGTGTGGAGAGACGCAGACAGATACAAAAACATCTAATATACTATAGGAGTAGCCGTGTGTCTGTGTGTGTGTGTGTGTCTGTTTTGGGTAGCCGAAACTGTAAATTCAATTTTGATGCGAGTAGGCTCAAAAAATTGCAAATAAATCGTAGGTGGTAAGTGGCCTAGTCCCATGTCGATTGAATAATTTTGAAGGGGGGTTTTGGGCTAAAAACACTTTAGGAGTATTAGTTTACAGTGAAAACTCTGCGGTAACGTCTTGCCGCATTCCACAAACTCAGTAGACTCATGGACGTTTGTGTGCGTGTGTGAGTGTGTGTGTTGGAATCACACGGAACACAAAGGGTTGGAATCACACGGAACGTGGTCTACCCCGAGGCACTTTGACCAACGACAGCAACAACACGATTGGAGTTTGCAATCACATGTTGTTTAATATATACTACTACTACCAACAGTAGTAGTAGTATATATTACTATTACGATACATGGGTCCGAAGGGCCCACAAGCCCTACAGTAAAGATCATAAGCCTAGAGATGAACTTTCGAACCCATGTCGCTAAGGGTTTGGATGGAAAGATGTCTTGCGGTAAAATGATCAAACAAACACATTCCACTTTTCCCCTGTAATCGCGTGATCCGCCAAATTAGATCTTAGAGAATGTGGAAAAGGAGGATAAAAGACAGTTAAGAAGAAGTCAAGATAAAAGACAGAGGAGGAGGAAGAAGAAGAGGAGGAGGAGGGTAGAGGTTGAGGTAAAAAAAAATAATGTAGATAGAAAGATCTTGTTATCCTGAAAAGGCGTCGACATAAGGGGACAGAGAGAGAGAGAGAGAGAGAGAGAGAGAGAGAGAGAGAGAGAGAGAGAGAGAGAGAGAGAGAGAGAGAGAGACTGACGACAATTGGAGTGAAGAATTATATTATGTAAAATGGAACTTTTTATCACTGGAGTGGATGAAAAATATGATGGTGCGATGCGGCAGAGCGGAGGAGAGAGAGAGAGAGAGAGAAGAGAGAGAGAGAGAGAGAGAGAGAGAGAGAGAGAGAGAGAGAGAGAGAGAGAGAGAGAGAGAGAGAGAGAGAGAGAGAGAGAGAGAGACTTGTGTTTAGAATACTCCACTATAGCGCATACGAATAAATGGTGAGAGGGAAGATAAAATTATGGAGAGGCGTAAATAGGTGTAATATATGAGTGTGTGATGATTGAATACACTCCTTTCCTTTTCTTTTCTTTTAACCTTTTTTTATTTCATCTTCTTTTGGGTAGGCGAGAAATGTTAGGTAGGAGGCTAGAGAGATGGAAGTGGGAGTACAGTGCGTGTGTTACAGTTGTTTTGGGGCAGTACAGCACAGGAGGAGAGTAAAGTGGTGGTGGAGTAGGAGTGTAAGTGGAGGGGAAAGAGGTGTGAGGAGGGACGAGTGAGATGTAGAACTTTAGGTGATATTGCAAGGAGGAGGGTTGAGTGAAGGGGAAGAGAGAGAGAGAGAGAGAGAGAGAGGAGGGGAGAGGAGAGGAGAGAGAGAGAGAGAGAGAGAGAGAGAGAGAGAGAGTGTGTGTGTGTGTGTGTGTATGTGTGTGTGTGTAGTAGTAAGATAGGAAGTGTTTCTGCTTAGTGACAAGGGATTATGTTATTGATATTAAAGGTGTGGAATCAACGGACCCCATATCTCTCTCTCTCTCTCTCTCTCTCTCTCTCCTTCTCTCTCTCTCTCCTTCTTCTCCTCTTCTCTCTCTTCTCTCTCTCTCTCTCTTCTTCTCTCTCTCTCCTTCTCTCCCCTCTCTCTTCTCAGGATGTACCTTTTTCATGCTTGAAATTGAAACGTGTTCGGCCTATATTTTTTTTGTTATTTTCCTCCTTTTTACACGCCTCCTCTTCCTCCTCCATCCTCCTCCTCCTCCTCCTCCTCCTCCTCCTCCTCTCCTTTTTCCTTCTCTCCATTAATTATTCACACGTCTCAACGCACCCTAATCTTATCTGCCTCTGACTGGCTTCACCGATAACCTTTTGGCATACTCTTAAGAACAGCAAGATAAAAATGTCGATAATGATGCCGAGACAATATTTTTCTGATTCCTGAGAGAGAGAGAGAGAGAGAGACGAGAGATAGTGGCCCCACGGGGGAGAGAGAGGGGAGAGAGAGAGAGGAGGAGGAGGGGAGGGAGGAGGGGAGAGAGAGAGAGAGAGAGAGGGGGAGAGAGAGAGAGAGAGAGAGATATGAGGGTAACAAAGAAAAACATCATATGCTTTCCTTCAATCTTTCGTAAAAAAGAAAGATGTACAAATTTACAAAACGACCGCTGGATCCCTGTAAATGTGTTCACCATATGTAACTTTCGAATGTAATGACGCAAATGTAAGGTAATGTAGCCATAGCACACAAAAATACTTGATGGTTTTAACAGAGTGAGGGGAGGAATGAGTAGTATACTGTATTTAGAAAGGGTACTACATCCTCTCTCTCTCTCTCTCTCTCTCTCTCTCTCTCTCTCTCTCTCTCTCTCTCTCTCTCTCTCTCTCCCCTTCTCCCCTTTTCTCCCCCTCTCTCTCTCTCTCTCTCTCTCTCTCTCCTCTCTCTCTCTCTCTCTCTCTCTCTCTCTCTCTCTCTCTTCTCTCTCTCCCCTCTCTCTCCTCTCTCTTTTCTCTCTCTCCTCTCTCTCTCTCTCTCTCTCTCAACGATGAGCGGGAATCATATGTTACTTAAGCCTAAAGGAACCACAGATACTGGCTCTCTTTTAGTGTAGTACAAAGTGAGTTTAATTCTTAAGTAAATTGGAGAAGTTTCTTTAAAACGAATTTCTACTATTTGCTGAGGTGGCGGGATCGTTTTAGGAGGATAATGGTGGTGTGGGGGAGGAAGAGAAGGAGGTCAGGAGGTATTAGGAAGGGGCCCTAGAAGGGTTTGAAGTCGTGTAAGAAGATTTGGATGGTGGGCGATGGGTAACGAGGGAAGGTGAGAGTAGGGGAGAGCGGGGCAGGTTGCATCGAGGGTAGGTTGCATCATTGCCTCTAACTCGCATGTTATCACACGTACATCGTCTTAATACTACTACTACTACTACTACTACTATAAACTACAACAATAATAATAGTAAAAAAAGTTAATGCGAGTTAGAGGCAATGATGCAACCTACCCTCGATGCAACCTGCCCCGCTCTCCCCTACTTATGGTTAATTAAAAGGTGACAGAGGTGGTTTGCGTGGCTGTGAAGTGTTTTATGGTTAGGATGAGTGAGGAGTGGGACAAAGGGACGGTAAATATAGACTGTTAACCTCTTCACGCCCAGATCTTTCCTTTGCTATATAAAATGGTATGTTGTTAGCCATAAAATTACGAAAAGTAACTGAATATATCAAATTAACTAGTGGACAAGAATACTAAATAGATCGTATCTATTAAAATATTGCTTATATGCATTAAAATTGTCTAATGGTATCCAAATTACAATAGAAATTAGGTTCTGAGTCTCAAGGGGTTAAGGGTGGATATAGCGCAGGGAGGGAGTGAGTGGGTGTAAATATATACTGGTGACTGTAGTGTTGTTGAGGTGGGATGAAAGAGTTTGAAGTAGATGTAAATTAAGAGCGTCAGAGTAGGATTGAGTGGGAGTGAAGGAAAGATTGAAGGGACAGGGAGGAGGAGGTAGGCAGAAAGTTGGAATAGTTGGGTATGGGGGATAAAGTGGGGTGCAGGAGGTGGATATAAAGATAAAGGGGAGATGAAAGAAGAACAAAAAAATGAACTTAACCCTTTCACCCCAAGATCTTTCCTTTGCTATATAAAATCGTCCGTTGTTAGCCAAATTTAAAATACGGAAAAATAATTGAATTACCAATATTAGCAGGGACAAGTATACTAAACAGGTCATATCTATATAATATTGCGTATATTCATTAAAATCGTCTAATGGCTTACCTAAATTACAATGGAAATAACGTGCTGGGCCTCAAGGGGTTAATAACATACCATTGTAGCCTAATGTAATGATGCTATTCAGACTAATTACATAAACATACAACATAACTATCTCTCTCGCTGACTTAACTAACGAACCAGATAACAAGTGGGAAAACTGGGTTGCCTGACTGACCAACTGAGAAACAGACTAAGTGAATCTGTTAACGCAATGGGCCATCTAACTGGTTGACCGTCTGAGGAAGTGAATGTGATCGTAGGCTTCTACAGTACATAGGGTATTATTCCAGATGAACACCGAATTCACTTTGGTGGACGAAACTATTTTTTCTGGTGAGTTGTGATGTGTTTTGAATTAATCTGCTAACCGTTTATGTCGCAATTTTTTTTTTTTTTTTTTTTTAGTTTGGAAAAGGTTAGGTTAGGTTAGGTTAGGTTAAGCTAGGTTAGGTTAAGTTAGGTTAGGTTAAGTTAGGTTAGGTTAGGTTAGGTTAGGTTAGGTTAGGTTAGGTTTAGGTTATGTTGCTATGTAGTTAATTATTATCTTATAGTGAATGATGTATTGTATGGTTTGTATTGTATGATGTATAGTACTTATTATTGAAAGATGGAAGGGCAAGGCACGGCAACACGACGTGACGGGATGTTGTACACGTCCTTAAATACTGTGTGGGTTCGTCAGTCGCTATGAGGTTACAGCTAATGAATTGACTCGTTCTTGTATGCGTGAGTGAGTGGAAGAATATATGTGAGTATACTATATGTGTGTGTGTGTGTGTGTGTGTGTGTGTGTGTGTGTGTGTGTGTGTGTGTGTGTGGTGTGTGTGTGTGTTCAGTATTTCCTGTTGACCTGAGTTTGAAATTTGAGTTCTATAGTCAAATTTGCTTGTGTGTGTGTGTGTGTGTGTGTGACATAAATAAATCCAATTCCTTCCGTTATTTCTTGTATTTTTCCATTTATTTTCCTCCTCGTATATTTGTTTACATCTCTCTTTTGTTATTATGCCTCCTTTATCCCTATGTGCATATTATTATCCTTACTCTTATCATTTATTCTCTCTCTCTCTCTCTCTCTCTCTCTCTCTCTCTCTCTTCTCTTTTCTCTCTCCTCTCTCTCTCTCTCTCTCTCTCTCTCTCTCTCTCTCTCTCTCTCTCTCTTTTCTCTCTCTCTCCTCTCTCTTTTCTCTCTCTTTTCTCTCTAGATATATATGTGTATTTATGTATCATTGCCCTATATTAATAAATTTCTCATTTCCCTTGTCTCAGCAGGAAAAGCAGGAGAGAGAGGAGGAAGAGAGGAAGAAGCGACTGCAACTGTACGTGTTTATTCTGCGTTGCATCTCGTACCCGTTCAACGCCAAGCAGCCGACAGACATGACCAAGAGGCAGATCAAAGTGTCCAAGCATCAACTGGACGTCATTCAGGGGCGCTTCCAGGTAAGGCGATTTAAGGTGTTTGAACTTGTTACCCCCTGCGTGTGGCTCCTCGTGACTTTGTGGCGCCAGGCGGTTCTTATGGGCGGTTCTGTATGGTGGTGGTGTGTTTATGTGAAATTGTCTTTACCTGCTTACCTCTATACCCGTTTTTTTCTCTCTCTCTCTCTCTCTCTCTCTCTCTCTCTCTCTCTCTCTCTCTCTCTCTCTCTCTCTCTCTCTCTCTCTCTCTCTCTCTCTCTCTCTCTCTCTCTCTCTCTCTCTCTCTCTCTCTCTCTCTCTCTCTCTCTCAGAATGTTGAGGATTGGCTTATTCATGTGTTGGCAATAGTTATTTCACATCAACACTCACATAATGAAAGTTGATTCAATGTTGATTGCCTATTAACTTCCCTTAAAGACGTGAAGCAGGGCTGAGGGTATGGGGCCAAAGGATGAAGGCAAGAGGGAATCAGAATTATCAGAGGGGAGAGTAGCGACGGCCTTGAGCGTGCCAGGGAGTTGGCTTTCGCTGCACACTCATGGCTTGGCTGCGGCTGTGGCTGTGGGCTTTGGCTGTGGCTTTGGCTGTGGCTCTGGCTCTGGCTGTTGGCTGTGGCTGTGTGGTCCGTTGCAGCTTCCTAGGAGACGTGTTTATAAGTTGCCACGGTGACGTTTAAAGTAGCGGTCTGCACCACTACCCGCCATCATTACCCTTGTCTGATTACTCTCTCTCTCTCTCTCTCTCTCTCTCTCTCTCTCTCTCTCTCTCTCTCTCCTTCTCTCTTCCCCTCATAAGGGAAAAAAAGAAAAAAAAGGAAGCTACAAGAGGCCGTGAGACCTACACGTGGTAGTTCCTGTTACTTAACACTACTTTCTTCCACCTTTCATCCCCGGCCATGAAATAGTCTAGCATCCTTTTAAAACTCCCTATTAACTCCGCACTTACTACCTGACGACTGAGTCCATTCCAATCATTTACCACCCTATTTGTGCACCAGTTTCTCCCTCTCTTATCAACAAGGCGGTAAAGAAAGAGTTGCCAGGGCAGGTCTTTCTTCCCCTCGCGTGTCCCCTCAAGTCAGGAGTCAGGTGGCTGGACGGCAAAGCATGGAGGGTGTATAACAGGAGAGGAAGTGTTGGTGTTACGTTTCCTTATCATTTTTCTCCCTGGAGGCTCTGTCATGTTTTTGTTTTTATCTTTAGTTCATCTTACGCAATATATTTTCAACTCTCTTCACCTCCATGTTCTTTTCACTTCTTGAGGTTTTTTTTATTTATTTTTATTTATAGCTGTCATCCTTTTCCTGTACCGTAGATAACAGTGAAGTCGCCAGTTCTACGTTTCTTTGTTATTTACAGACGTGTGGTGGCGTTAATACTTACATTTATACATCCGTGATTTCAGGAAAGTTAGAAGGGGCTATCTGGAAAGTCTGTGTCATTTTGTGTCTTCATCTGTGTCATATTAGGGCTATAAATGAACAAATGACAAAAATAAAACCGAGTGGCGACCTCACTATACCTACTACAGTAAAGTCGCCAGCTAGTATTTTAACCCAACAGTTGAGTCGCCACTCTGGGGAATTCAGGGAAATTAGAGGTAAAGTAAAACAAGTCTCTATATATATTAGCTGCGGAAGATGCTTGGATATATAAAAATTCCTCTGCCAACGTGAAAATAAGTTCTATTCAAGTTTGAAAGATCTTGCAAGTCTTGTGTCCTACCGCCCGAAAAGCTACTTGTTTACTGTCTGTCATCGCGCGAAGAAAAACGTGAGAAGCAAAATGCGCAACAGTTATACTTGCAGCTTCAAAGCATAAAACAACGCTGAAACAGGGTAGATTATACAGTCATGATATAAACTACTGTGTAACATCTTCAGTGGCACATAAAAATCAGTAGTAATGCTATAATTCGTAATATTTGGCGGCTGGCGACTTCACTGTAGGTGGCGACTTCACTGTTATCTACGGTAGGCTATATAGTTTCCTTTTTCTCTTTATATGTATTCTCCTCTCCTCCAATATCCACCCCTCCTGGAGAGTCAATGAGAAGAAAAGAAGGAAGATGAAGGAAAAAAAAGGTAGAGGAAAGATAGAAATGACATAGAGGAGTTGTGTAAGCTATTGTCCCATATTCTCTATTTTTCCTTCCCTCTTCCAGCCTCCCCCCCTTGCCCCCCCCCCCCCCCCCCACCACCATTCCCGCCGCCCCCCACCACTATGCTAGACCTCCGCCACATCATTATTGCGTGGCGGGATTCCAGAAGACGTCTCCTGTTCCTGATACTTGTTGACGTGTGGAAATTGCGAGATAGGTAACATGTCACCTGTGCGGCGGCGGGGCGGGGCGTGCAGGTACGATAGTGAGTGAGAGAGAGAGAGAGAGAGAGAGAGAGAGAGAGAGAGAGAGAGAGAGAGAGAGAGAGAGAGAGAGAGAGAGAGAGAGAGAGAGAGAGAGAGAGAGAGAGAGAAGGGAAATATGAGGATGTCTATTCAAAGAGAGAGAAAATAGTGTGTGAAGGGTGGGTCGTGTGGGAACTAGGGAATAGATCGAAAAGTTCAAAGAGTGATTCATGAAGTAGTCAAATATTTATGAAACCTTAGGATCTACAAATCACAAAAAGTATAACTAAGAAGGTAAAAAATCATGTAGCAGTGAGGCGGGCTCCACGAATCTGTTTACTGCATATTCAGAAGCTTTAACAAGTTTTGAATCTGTAATACTGAAATGTTTAGAGGAAAATTTCGCAGATTCAGGTTTCCGGGTGACGCTGTCGTTTCATTGGTTTTAACCCCTTCACGCCCAGATCTTTCCTTTTCTATAACAAAATCTTCTGTTGTCGAGCCATGAAATTACGAAGAGCAACTGAATATATCAAATTCGTTAGTCGACAAGGATACTAAACAGGTCATATATATATAATATTGCTTATATTCACTAAAAATTGTCTAATGGTAGCCAAATTACAATGGAAATTATGTTCTGGGGTTCAAGGGGTTAAACACTGATTGATTTTAATGCCACCAAAAAAAAAAGGGGGGGTGGGTTAAAAATGTATAACAGACGGTGAGGAGACACGTAAAACAAAAACTTCTCCAGTCGTTTTACGAATAAACCCTGAAGTGAACCGGTGTCCAGTAACGCGTCAGGACGGGGCATTGAAATTGGATATCAGATATCAAGAATACATGTTCCACACAACTACATAAAGAAAGTCTGGTTCACAAAGCCCAAGTAAGGTAAACAATTGAAGAATGCCATACCGATGAACGAAGCATCATAGCAAAGCATCTAAGCCTAAGGAAACCATTGCTATACCTCCCTTTTTTTGCGTTTTTTTTAATGTTTCACTATACCTCTGCCCTCTACTATACACTATAAGCATAGCGTCGTGCAAGTTTCGGAGAGTAAGCACATTGGAGCATACTGATAAGAGGCAAATGAATAATGTTTGGATCATCGGAAGCAAGAGAAGGGCATCATGGAAGGGTTAATAAACTAGATTTTAAGTATTCATATCGCCATCTACAAGTAACGACATCGCGTAGATAGTTTATACACTGCAACACTGACCACAGATGGAAAGTCCTACATGCCGACTATATTTGAGTGAGGTAGAGAAGAAGAAGGAAAGTAGGCGTTGAAGTATAAAAATATAAGCGTGATGGAGGGAAAAGAGGTTATGGTATATACGGTATAACGAGGCAAGGCAGGACAGGGAAGGGAAGGAGGAGAAGAGGGAAGGAGGAGGGAAGAATGCTACGAGCGAGGCAACAGAATAGCAAACAGAAAGAATGTGAGGAAGGAGGAAAAAGTGAGTGCCAGACAGTGCCTCGCAGCCCACACATCGCGCGGTCACTGTGATTTATCGCCGCCGCTGCAAATCTCATCACTTTTCCTGCCCAAGCCCGCGCATAAGAAGTGCGTTGGTGTGATTCTGGTGATGGTGGTGGTGGTGGTGGTGGTGATGGTGGTGATGGTGTTGGTGGTGGTGGTGGTGGTGGTGGCCAGACCCGCGATGCAGTTCCCCTGAAAAGTGCTTCTATCTCTTTGTTGCTTTGGTGGTAGCTCTCTCTCTCTCTCTCGTCTCTCGTCTCTCTCTCGTCTGTCTCTGTGGCCATCCCCTCTTCCCTCGATACTCTTCTCTCTCTTCTTCTCTTTCTGTTTTATTATATTTGCCAACACGCTTTTTATTCTTGTCCCCGTTTTGTACACCGTCGATTCGTGTTTGTCTGTCAACAGTATTTTTTTTTATATTATAACAATTATTAGTATTCGTCCATTGCACCATCTATCTCCCCTCTCACCCTTACAAACACGCTACCTTTTCCCCTTTTGCCTCTATCCATTGTTTTCCCATTCATTCCCCGGCCTTCATTCTCATCCCGTATCCTCCTCAGCTGTTACTCCGTAAGGGTTTTCCATATTCCCTCCATTTTTCTCTAGTTACACTCTCGCTTCATTTCTTTCCATCATCTCCTATACAGTTCTCTCCATTTCTCACTTCTCTGTCTCTTTTTTTTCACACAGACGGTAATAGCCTTTTAACAGATGCGTCGAGTGGAATTCTAATCTCCATTTGCTAACTTCTTCTTTTTTTCCACAAGTATACCTTTTACCTCGAATCTCTACCACTTCTAACTTCTTCTTCTCCTCTCTCTCTCTCTCTCTCTCTCTCTCTCTCTCTCTCTCTCTCTCTCTCTCTCTCTCTCTCTTCCTAACTACCTCACCCCATTACGTTCTTCAATCGTCTATTTCCCTCTCCTTTTCATTTAAACCTTTCACCCATTGTCTCAACGCCCTTCCCTTCCCTTCCATCACCTTCCCAGCCCTTCCCTGCATACCACTTAACCGCACCGCCCCCTCCCTGCTACCACTCTCAACCACCGCCGTTCATAGATCCATTCTCCGATAATTGACTTCTAACATTCACAGCCCCTGGTAATTACTGTGCATACATACATACATACATACAACGTCCCCAGCCTCACCTCACATGTACTTGTCAGGGAGTCAGACCAGGGGCAGGGGTAGGTGGAGGGTGGAGGGTGGAAGGGGGGTGGAGGGCAGCCTAAAGTGTGGAGAAAAGGTGAATATTAGTGCCCCATATTCTATTTATTTTAACCCCTTCACGCCCAGGTCTTTCCTTTGCTATACAAAATCGTCTGTTCTTAGCCATAAAATTACGAAAAGTTACTAAATATACCAAATTAGTAAGTATACAAGGATACAAAACAGGTCATATCTATAAAACATTCCGTATATTTACAAAAAATCGTCTAATGATGGCTAAATTACAATGACAATAACGTTCTGGGCTTTAAGGGGTTAATGGAAACGACTAGGAAGAGGTACATTTTATTTTTTGGAATGTGATGATTATTCCTCCTCTTATCTCTCTTGTGCAAGCTTCCTACACCAACCAACCAACGGGAATATTGCAAGTTGTATGACCTCGTCCTCACTTGATTGCCGCATCTGTCCTCCCGTTGCGAAATACAAGCCTGTGATTTTTATGATAGTAGAATAGTTTTTATTCTTGTTTGAACTCGTCGCTGTCAGTTCATACTACATAGAGAGAGAGAGAGTTTTAGTTAGAAGAGTCAAACCATATCATTCACTGGCTGAATTTACCCTGTGATATCATTGTTAAGTAAAGGCGAGTGTGTGTGCGAATGCAAACCAAGGATAAAGGTTACTCCAAAAGCTGTGAGTGTTATTAGGCAGCGCAGTGTTATGCAATAAATACAAGTAATTGTTTAGCCAGATGAAATGGGGATTAGTTTATCATCAATATTGCTGGCACTCTTATCATTACTGTCGTTGATACTACTACTACTACTACTACTATTACTTCTACTACTACTACTACTACTACTACTACTACTACTACTACTACCACTACTACCACTACTATACTACTACTACTACTACTACTACTATTTACTACTACTATTACTACTACTACTACTACTACTACTACTACTACTACTACTACTACTACTACCACTTCTACTTCTATTAGGCTACTACTACTACTGATGTGATCGAAGTGGGTACCAAATTGTCTTACTCATTCTATTCTCACGGTGTTCCGTTCACAATTTTTTTGCAACTCACTCAATGATTTGTTTGATCTAAATTCATGTTTTTCTCGTAAATCCGTGGGACTCGGATTGATGATTGTTTCACCATTCTATTTTTCATGTCTTTATATGAGTAATAATGGAAGCACCGTGTACTTCACTAATTGAATATTGATATTCAATATTGATAATTTTGTTTCGTCATTCGTCGTTGTTTTGTCTCAGTCTTTAATAATAATAATAATAATAATAATAATAATAATAATAATTTCATTTTCACCCGAAGGCATACAGAAAGAAAAAACACACAACAACAACATGACATACATACATAGTGAGCCTGTTCTTGTCTATCTTAAATAAGAATCAACCTAACTTTAACTCGTTGTTGCATGCCCTTTTCCTAGTCGTTCACCATTAGAACGTTGCCATCATCTTCTTTATTGAACCCTTTCTCTCATTTTTCGTAGTATTTTCAGTAGCCTATTGTAACAGTAGTTCACTATTACAGTACCATTACGCGTTCCATTAACTACATCATTTCCATCCATCACCACTACGTTCACCATTAGAACCTTGCCATCATTTCCTTTATTGAACCCTTTCTCTCATTTTCCGTAGTATTTTCAGTAGAGTATTGTGGTCAGGCTGCAGCTATACAGAAACTCTACTCCCAGGGGTTCGAGAGGAAAAAATCAGCCCTCCTCACCATCCACTGCTCCTCCTGCTCCTTTTAACCCTTTACCGGGCAAGTGATCAAACGCACACACAACGCAAAATCAAACGCACACACAGCGTAACCTCTTAGTGAATGAAAGCAAGAGAGAAATGCGTCAGGATTCAGATGGGAATGTTGGGGAAAAATGTGGTGATGGGTCGACTGTGAATGGACGGGAATATTTATGCTTTGAGAGGGGAAGGGGAAGGAGGCTATGCGGGCATTGCGAGGGTGTTCTGGGTAGGTCTGATTAGTGGCTGGCATGATACACATTGATACATTCACTGAGGAGTATCGTTAATGAGAGGAGTTTCTATATATACACAGGATTGCTACAGAAATGTCGAGTTCACACAAAAGGGTATTGAAGGCTAATACTACGTAAGCCTACATAGTTACTGAACAAAAGGCAAGATTGTGGGGTGGATATACAAGTGATTGGTGAATATTAAGTGTGTGTGTGTGGAGAGAGAGAGAGAGAGAGAGAGAGAGAGAGAGAGAGAGAGAGAGAGAGAGAGAGAGAGAGAGAGAGAGAGAGAGAGAGAGAGAGAGAGAGAGAGAGAGAGAGAGAGAGAGAGAGAGAGAGAGAGAGAGAAGCCCAGTGAGTTTTGCTATTCTGAATGATAAAGAAAAATGTAGGGTTATTATTCGTCCAGAGAAGTACAGCAATGGATCTTGATGTGATTAAAAAGACGATTCGTTAAGATGGTCACAGATGGTTCACGTAAGTCATAATTATATGGTATTAAAAGAGTCATAATTATGGTATTTAAAAATTATGTTATGAAGTAGCGTGGATAAGTCTGAAGGTGAAGATGATGGGAGTAATAATGTGAGGAGTTGATGATGCGAATAATGTTGAGAATTGGAGAATGTGATGTTAGGCGTTAGGGAAGGTTTTTTGGGGGTGCAAAATGAATTAATGTACGAGTTTTGCTTACTGAGAGGAAAGTAAAAGGAGAGGATGAGGTAGGAATAATAGAGGATCGTTTTTTGTGTCACTTTCATTGTTGTTGTGTTGAAGGAGGGTAATAACATCACCGTAAGCACGCCAGGTGAAGGGCTGACCTGTGATATGTTGTTATTATTATTATTAGTAGTAGTATCATTATCAATATTATTATTTTTTTTATTTTTATTATTGTTATTTTTATCATTATTATCATTATCATTATTCTTATGGTAGCAGTTATATTACTGTTGTTATCATCATTATTTTAATATTGTTATCATATCATAATGGTGAAGTTGATATTACCGTAGATAACAGTTAAGTCGCCACCTGCAGTGATGTCGCCAGCCGCCAAATATTACGAATTATAGCATCACTACTGATTTTGATGTGCCACTGAAGATGATACAGAGTAGTTTATATCATGACTGTATAATCTACCCTGTTTCAGCATTGTTTTATGCTTTGTATCTGCAGGTATAGACGGTTTCAAATTTCGCTACGCATTTTTTTTTCGGGCGACTACGACAGTGGTACGACACTCAGTAAATAAACACTAGATGGCGACTCTACTGTTGGTAGCCACTTTGTAGATATTTTTGTCATTTGTTCATTTATAGCCATAATATGACACAGATGAAGACACAAAATGACACAGACTCTCCAGATAGCCCCTTCTAACTTTCCTGAAATCATGGATGTAGAAATGTAAGTATTAACGCCACCACACGTTTGTAAACAGAAAAAAAAGATGTCCTGGCGACTTTACTGTTATCTACGGTAGTAATATCTTTAGTAACGGCAACATCGTCATCGTTATTTGGAATCAGACTGCGGGATTTCAAAAGGAATTCAATCTTCAAAGCAAATAACAATCAGACACAATTCTCACGTCACGTTTGGCGAATTGATTTGATAATTGAATTTCTCGATTTATGAATGCGTAATCCAATTTTTTTTTATCACCTAATCGTGCGGGCGCGCGTATGTGTGTGTGTGTGTGTGTGTGTGTGTGTGTGTGTGTGTGTGTGTGTGTGTGTGTGTCATTCACCCATGGTCTTGTCAATGCGAGCTGGACTCGCGATCGCCAGTTTCACCCACCCGGAGCGAGGTTGGAGCTCATCCGATCTTTGGGTAATGCTGGGGCCTCACACACCACACACCTCCATCCCCTTGCTTATGGGAGACAGTAACCGCCCGAATTTGTCAGTGAAAAATCCCCGGGGGCGAGCGAGGATTCGAACCGGCTATCTACAGAATGGCGCGCCAACGCTCTATCCCCTGGACCATCGTGGTGGTGGTGGTATATATGTGTGTGTGTGTGTGTGTGTGTGTGTGTGTGTGTGTGTGTGTGTGTGTGTGTGTGTGTTGGTGTGTGTGTCTGTGTGTCCGTGTCCTTCACCGCACTATCCTTATCATTATCAGAAATTGGATTTTAAACAGAATACCTGAGAGTTGGGACGCACTGCTTGACTGTATAAAAAGTGTCCATAAGTGTGTGCGGGAGGGGGGGGTCTACATATTTAATGCTAACAAAAATAAGCTTGTGAAGCTGATTATGTTTTCCACAAAGATTAAACTACATCTCTCACATTTCATGGTATAGTGAATGTCACCTTCATTATCACACACACACACACAACGATTGATTAATTGAGAATAGTAGTTAATGTTAAATCAATATATAACAAGAATGACAGACAGATAGACAGACAGATAAAAAAAAGGAAGAAGAATTTAGAATACGTAGCTACTACCTTTAATTATGTGAGCCATGATAAATGAGGGAAGAAAATGGAAGTTGGCATGTAGATAAAAAGCAGCGATAAGTGTTTTGAAGCAATAAAAGAGAAGGGGAAGACAGTGTGCTTGAGGGAAGAGGAGGGAGAGTTGCAGAGCTAAAGGGAAGAATTCTGAAAGTGAAGGAAACTAGAAGCGAAACTTGCAGCTAGTTAAGCTAAGGGAGCACGAACATCATTAATGAACGTCAAGTTGGCCGAGCCTGGCGTGAGGGGCGGGGTGGGAGTCAGGGAAGGGACGGGAGGGCAGGGAAAAGGCAAACAATTGAATAAGGTAAAACCGAGGACAAAAAAATAAGAGAGAGAGAGAGAGAGAGAGAGAGAGAGAGAGAGAGAGAGAGAGAGAGAGAGAGAGAGAGAGGAGAGAGAGAGAGAGAGAGAGAGAGAGGGGAGAGAGAGAGAGAGAGAGAGCAACCTTCCCTCTCTCCCTCCCTCCTGAAAGAAGACGGGAGCACATCCTCCACAACTCGGGACAAGGTGGACCTGCTGGCCCAACACTAATGCAAAATGACCGTACAGGACCCCACCAGGTATCCCCCTTCACTCCCCGTAATGGCAGGCTGACCTCACTCACCATGACTGAGGAAATAGTGCCAGCTGCCTTCTCTACAAAAGAGGAGACGAAGGCTGTGGGGCGTGGGACCTGACGGGGTAAGGCCCTGCGTACTCCGCAGGTGCTCTGCTTGTGCGCGCCGGTGCACACCCCCTTACCAGGATCTTCGAAGCCACCCTGCGTCACAACAGGTGGTCGCGAATGTGGGGCCAGCGAGGTCGTCCCTGTGAACAAGAAGGGCAGCAGGTCTGAGGCAGCCAACTGCCGTCCCGTCTCCCTGCTGTCAATCAGTGGTTGGTAAGGTGCTTGAAGGCATCATCGCAGGGGGCCTCACTTCCCACCTTGAGGGCACCTCCTTAGCGGCAGGCAGTCTGGGTTCCAAGGGGCGCTCAGTCGCGGACCTCAACCTCCTGCTGGTCAGGGAGTGGAGCGACGCCCTTGGACCAAGGGAGACCTACAACTGTTCTAGCGATGGACATCGCCAGTGCCTTCAACCGTGTGTGGCACGCCGCCCTGTTGGGAAGGCTGCACGCGGTCGGCGTCACTGTGAGAGGCGAAGCGTCCTGACTGCGATCACGACGCTCGTGTAATGAACTGTTAGAGCTGCTGCGTGACTACCTGTAGGAGCGACACATGCGGGTCAAGGATAATACCTTGCATACGGATTGTGCACAACGGGCAGCAGTCATTCCTACACAAAATTGAGGTAGGTTTGCCACAGGGCAGCCAGCGTATTGGGGTTGGTGCTTTTGAACATCTATATCAGCGACCACCTTGTTCCCAGCGCCAGGGCGTATTCGAACCACGTCACCGTGTCGATGGCCTTGTCCCCATGGCACGAAGCATCCACGACGTCCCGCCTCAACACCATACTCGGTAAATTTCTGGTATTACTCCAGATGTAGCTACACCGAATTCAGTTTGGTGAACAAAAGTTTTGATGTGTTTTTAATTCGACTTATCACTATTTGCAGTTCACCTCACTTCTCGCCAGGTGGCCATAGTGTCGTCTCTCAGAAATGGGGACAAGGTGCTTTAAAGTAATCAGTTAGGCATTTTTATTGTTTTGTTTATCAGCTGATGCTGTACTTCAATGAAGTTTTTAGTATCCAATGTATATCATAATATGCATACTCTAATATTAATAAACGAATTTCATCGTTGTGTGAAAACTAAAAAAATTATAAGGACATTTAACAAATACCAATAGTGAGGCCTGTTACAATGTTAAAACAGTCAGTTCTTACAGACATGCCAATGAGATGTAACTAGGGACTATATTGAGCCAACTCCTGAAAGGAAAACACATGTCATTGTCTGGAACTATTGAAATAATGGCATACATTATAAAGGCTGGGGCTTCAGTGGCAATCATATGCCGCAGCCTTTCCCGCTGCCAGGCGCACGAGAGTCCGCATGTCACGGCTGGGCCGGCTGGCCATAAACATTAGAAGTACGATGACTTAATTGTGTTTGTGTTAACTGGACCAACTCTCTCTCTCTCTCTCTCTCTCTCTCTCTCTCTCTCTCTCTCTCTCTCTCTCTCTCTCTCTCTCTCTCTCTCTCTCTCTCTCCAATGATAGTAGTAATAGTAGTATTTATTATATTACAATAAATCGTATGTAGGAGGAGGAGGAGAGCCGTGTTACCTCCACTCCCCCTCCTTCCCTTCCTTCCTCCCTCCTTCTCTCCTCCCTTCCTTCCTTCTTACCTTTCACATATTAATAATCTCTCTCTCTCTCTCTCTCTCTCTCTCTCTCTCTCTCTCTCTCTCTCTCTCTCTCTCTCTCTCTCTCTCTCTCTCTCTCTCTCAGTAGGTACCATATTAAATATTTTAAGTTTAATTATCATTTCATTTCATTCCATTTCATTTCAGATTTTGTCTCCTGAACAGTACCAGTTAATAGCTATAAGAGAGAGAGAGAGAGAGAGAGAGAGAGAGAGAGAGAGAGAGAGAGAGAGAGAGAGAGAAGTATGTCGACAATAATGACACAACTTGGCAACCTAATTTTAAGAGGAAAGCATGTGGTGTGGTTGTCATGGTAACGAGCAGCGTCCTGTGGGTAGATATTGTACTGCTGATCATTTAATTAAAAGATTATATATATATATTACCCAACATACAAAAAAAGAAAGAGAAAAATGCACTGGTTAAATGTATAGAGAAAAATGTTCTTATATTGAGAGGTTTATAGTTGTCCACATATTTTTGAGACGACACTATGGCCACCTGGCGAGAGGTGAGGTGAACTACAAACAGTGATAAGTCGAATTACCAGTAATCTGCTAACCGTTTCTGTCGCAAATCCTTTTTTTTTTCTTCTTTTTTTCCCTTGTGATTTGCACCAAAAATGACACAAAAAAAGATTGAACCTAACCTAATCTATACCTAACCTAACCTAACCTAACCTATCCTATGTCTAACATAACCTAACCTAACCTTTACCTGACATAACCTATAAACTAACCTACCTAACCTAACCTATACGGAACATAACCTAACCTTTACCTAACAAACAAAACAAAAAAAATAGCGACAGAAATGGTTAGCAGATTCAATTCAAAATTAATTGTAAATTAATTCAAAACATCAATACTCCAGAAAAAAATTGTTTCGTCCACCAAAGTGAATTCGGTGTTCATCTGGAATAATATCGAATAAAGGGTGTCTCACTATTTTGATTAAACCATTGTTCCACACAATACCGTGCTTTATGATAATAGAAATTGAGAAAGTCAACCTACAAGTGAATCTTCATGTGGGTAAATTTGGGCTGGCTGATCTTCATGTGGGTAAACCTGGAGTGGCTGATCTTTATGTGGGTAAAACTGGAGTGGCTGATCTTTATGTGGGTAAAACTGGAGTGGCTGATCTTTATGTGGGTAAAACTGGAGTGGCTGATCTTCATGTGGGTAAAACTGGGCTGGCTGATCTTCAGGTGGTAAAATTGGGGTGGCTGATCTTCATGTGGGTAAAACTGGGCTGGCTGATCTTCATGTGATCCACCAATTCAAATCCTGGGGGTCACTTACGACTGCAAGCTGACCTTCAAGGCGCACATCATACAGCTTGCCAGAACACCAGCGTGGAAGCTGGTCTCTCAGGAGGATCTGGCTCCTTGACAGTTGGAGGCGCCAGCTCCTCTACAAGGCCCAGATCCTCTCATCACTCGAGTACTCCTGCCTTGCTTGGGGTGGAGCAGCTTCCTCGCACCTCGCGCTGCTCGATAGGGTCCAGCAACAGGCGGAGAGGATTATCCGGGATGGCCTCCCCGAGCAGCAGGCTGGCCTGCACAGCCTGCCGCACCGTCGGGATATGGCGAGCCTCACCACCCTCTACAAGGTGTAAGAGCAGCGGGAGGCTCACCTGCGACCGCTCCATCAGCCATCCTGCCGCAGAGGGGCGCACACCTGATCCGTGCGTGATCTGTTCCTCTGGCCACACTACGGTCACACTTCTCAACACCAACGACAGTTTACCCAAATGTACATGCGGTGGTGGAACAGGTTTCTAGCCTCGGACAAGTCTCCGGACGGCTTAAGTGTTGCCATACGGGGCTCAGAAATTTAACGTGAAGGTTCACGAGTGGCTCAGTGATGTGCGTGTTAAAGGTAGGGATGTACTGGAAATCCGGTTGCTATCCGGCTCTCTGGTCTGTTTTTTTACTATCCGGTATCCGGCCATACTTGAAATATCCGGCTATCCGGCCGGATATCGCTGCTATACATCCCATATATGCTATAAGTCCCATGTCCTGTACAGGGAGGTCCCGAAGATACGAGCAGTTAGTTCCACCTGGCATACTCGTAAAGCAAAATCTCGTATAACGAAACACATAACTAATGGTAAAATATAGGTTTGGTTCCAGGACCCCATCAATTAAAAAAAAAAAAAAATACATGTTTTTCAAGCTAAAATAAACTATAGCAAACACAACAAACACACAGCGTCTATATTACCCACACTGTACTACCTATTCTGTAGAAAAAGCATTCTGAAAGAGAAAATAGAACACAAAATAACATAACTGCACATTAATTAAACATAAAACATGCATAACAAGCAAAAAAGACGTTGTAATGTAGGGGACACCGCGTGATACAAGAGAAGGTAGTGTAGCAGTCCCAAGGTTGGGTCCGCACACCTGCTAATTACCCCTAAAGGTCAGGCCGCGCCATATGCTTAATTACCCTTCAGGTCACGCCTTGCTAGGGGTGACCTGACTGCGGTCCCAAGGGTGGGGCCGCACACCTGCTAATTACCCCTAAATGTCAGGCCGCGCCATATGCTTAATTACCCTTCAGGTCACGGCTTGCTATGGGTGACCTCACTGGGGTCAACCAAATCCCCCTTTGTCCAGTCCGGGAGTGGTAGGGCACACATTTTGAGCTTGATAATTTTACTCACCCCAGTTTGAATGTCTTATCATTGGATTTTCGATCTCGTATCTTGAAAATAGACCCTAATTTACACATCTCGTATCATCGGATTCTCGTATATCGAATGCTCGTATAACGGGACCTCCCTGTACAGGGAGGTCCCGTTATACGAGCATTCGATATACGAGAATCCGATGATACGAGATGTGTAAATTAGGGTCTATTTTCAATATACGAGATCGAAAATCCAATGTTACGACATTCAAACTGGGGTGAGTAAAATTACCAAGTTATTTACTAAAGTAAATTACAAGTTATTTACTAAAATTATAAACATTTACTGACTACTGTATATGATTTTACCTAAGGCTGTACGATAATCAATCTGAAAATAACGTGCAGACTGGCCAACGACTGCTCGAGATTGGTATTAGCAGAGGTAGGAAGTCTCCAGGCTCGCTTATTATTGTTTGGTATGCTATGAAATATCATTTCTCTAGGTGAATGTAGACATATGATTGCATTTGGATGGATATCATTCATATATATGAGAAAAGAGATGAAATACAAGCAAGGGACTCATCCACGTTTGGCAGCGCGGCCTTTGGCAGCAGCAGCAGCAGCAGCAGCATGAGCCAGCCCATGAAGCCCGTGGGGTGGATATCAACACCACTAGACCAAGGGAGATAGATGTCTTTGGTAATATTTAGTAGGGGAGCGAGAACCCCTTGAGGAATCCTATGATCCCTGGTGATATCCTATGGTGCTATCACAGGCATTGGAGCTGACTGTCTTCTTCAGGAAGGCACAGGTGAGGCAGATGACGGCGGGTTTTTACTCAAAAGTTTTGAGTGGCGGCTGGCCGCTGGAGCCGCCACCTCCTCCGCCACTGTAGGTTTGGGCAGGCTTAAACGTCTTATTACTCGTTATTATACAACTTAGTGATTATGGTGAGATGTTATATACACGTGTCATTATCTAAATCAATGTAGCACCGTGTGTCTCCTTAAATAAGGGTGATTTAAAGATGTTATGAGGTGACTGCTGGGGCAGTGAGTGACGGAGAAATTCTTGCCGCGGCCCCACCGCCCCATAACACAAATATTCACTATTTCAACCCACATACACACCTTCTAACACCAAAACACTAGCAACACAGGCTTTTTACTTATATATCTTACTATCTGATACATTAAAACTCCTTAAAACACAAGCATTCCGAATAAAACGAGAATTAGTTTGGGATGACGGGGACAGAGGGCGGAGAGGCAGTCTGGCATGCCATTCTTGCCCGGAAATATGTCTCGCTGACGTGTGATTGGTCGAGAAGTTTTAAAAACGGTTTGTCATTGGCTGGTGACTGATGATGAGCTTGATGACATCATTTATGTTTTATGTTTAATTAATGTGCGGTTATGTTATTTTGTTTGCTATTTTCTCTTTCAGAATGGTTTTTCTACAGAATAGGTAGTACAGTGTAGGTAATATAGACGCTGTGTGTTTGTTGTGTTTGCTATAGTTTATTTTAGCTTGAAACACATGTCTTTTTTTTTTTTTTTTTTTTTTTTTTTTTTTGTATAATTGATGGGGTCCTGGAACCAAACCTATATTTTACCATTAGTTATGTGTTTCGTTATACGAGATTTCGCTTTACGAGTATGCCAGGTGGAACCTAACTGCTCGTATCTTCGGGACCTCCCTGTATATGATATACATAAGTCTGCTATGCGTCCCACAGCATTACATAGGAATCATGGACGGTACTAGCCTACTGTGTCTCAGTGACATTGAGTCGCTTCTCAGCCTTGGCGTCCTGGTGGTGATGAGGTTTAAAAAATTTCGGTTATATTGACTAAACTGTGGAGATGAGTTCTGATGAGGAAGCTGGATGTAGTGCAGAGCACACCAACACGTAAATAGCAAAGATGTGAACAGTCTTTCAAGAGGGAGTGGAATGGCTGAAGAATTTTAAACTGTTTTGGGTCCTGATTAATTCAGCGTTATGTATTGTGTGTGTATTTTACCTAGTTGTATTTACCTAGTTGTAACATACAGGAAAAGAGCTATTCTCATACTGTCCCGTCTCCAAATCTACTATTATCCAGCTTGCCTTTGAAGTCCTGAATACTTCTTGCATTAATCACTTGAGCATCAAGGTTGTTCCAGGCTTCTATGCTTCTATACGGGAAGCTGTATTTTTTTATGTCCCTCTTGCATGTTGTCCTTTTCAATTTCTTCTCATGACCTCTTGCACTTCTATCGTCCCACACAAACAGATCTTCTCTATCAATTTTTTCAAGATCCACTGATGCTCTATACACTGCTATAAAATCTTCCCTTTCTCTTCTTTTCTCAAGAGTTGGGAGTTTTAGTCTTGAAAGTCTTTCCTCATATGGTAAATCTCTCAGGCTTGGAGCCATTTTTGTGGCTGCTCTTTGTATTCTCTCAATCTTCCTTATATCCTTTTTTTTATGTGGTGTGTGTGTGTGTGTGCGTGATATGAAAATTAGAGATATTGATAAATTTCGTTTAGTGAGCCACAGTTCATCAGCAAAAAACTGCTTCCAAGAAAAGAATGACTACTTGTTAATTTCATTGTAACGATGGCACTAACTCATTTGATAGGAAGCTTTCACTGCGCTGAGCTGTTGACTACAGGTTTTATGGCTTAATATGGCGTGTCATTGTCTCAAGCTAATCAAGCAAGCAAGTTTCATTCATTATCCAATAGAAAGCATTTTCATTCAGAACCTTATACTGTACATGAGAAACTATTTAATATTTGTTCATTAAAAACTGTAGTTTCTGCCATATGCAGTAGGCTCTTCTGGATCTTTTTTTTTTTTGCCAAGTCTTTGGAACCAAATATACCTCAAAACTATTTCCACATTTGATGGCAAGAAACTTTATATTATGATGGGTTTGAATTGCTAGGGCTGTTATATATCCGGCCGGATATCCAAATCAGGCAGGTTTTCTGAAAAGAGCAGGTTTTTTTATAGTGGTCCCTGTGATTAGAGGCTCATGCTGCCCCCCTGTGTCCTCCGATGCACTCGCCGTCAAAGGTAGAGTTAATGGGCAGCATGTGGGTGACCTTAGGCCACTCAACTACAAGCATTATAGGAAGGGGAAAGAAAAAAGAAAAAAGAAGCAACGGACACTTCAATTTCCCATTTAATCCGTTAAATCGAAGGTTGAGTGTACATATTGCATATATGTTCGTCATGAAGAGTGTAATGGAGCTTACTACATATTAGGAAAAGTTTATTCTAGAACGATTAAAGTAGGTATGGAAGTAAACGAAAGCGGTGTTAACTGATGCTCACGTTTGTTTTCCTCCGCAGAGCTTTCTGAAAGGAGAGTTGCAGATTGCAGCAGACGAGGCCTTTATTAACGCTGTCCAGAGTTACTACGAGATCTTCCTCAAGAACGAGCGCCTTGCTTCCATGGTGACATCCGGTGCCTGCTCCCAACATGACCTGAGGGAGGTTTTCAAACACAACGTGGAAAAGAGAGTCAGGTAAGTGTCGAGGAGGGCACGAAGGAAGTCAAGGGTGTCAGACAGTAAGATTTAGCGGGCTGTGATGTCTGTTAAGGGAAGGAGCACTAGGGCGACCTTGGGGATAGAAGGTTGTGGTATAGGCAAGCAGTGATCATAATGTTAAGTAGAAGGTTTTCACCCACCAAAAAAAAAAAGAGAGAGAGAGCATTGTTATTCCTGAATAAGAATGCCAGGGGGAGAAAAGTGACGAGGAACCCGACGTACCCCACTGCATACAATAGTAGTCTATTAAAATGTCACACTTTCATTTGATTGTGCCACAAGGTTTATGCAGGCCCAAAAGTGTAGTCCATTGTTCTGATGAATGATCCATAATGGTCGCGGCTGCCCACATGAGAACCCTTGTTGATCGCCCCTTTTATTTGCTATTATTTCTTGCATGTTACTTCATTAGAGAAAAGTTTACCAGATATTCCGAGACAAATCTTTGGAGTCCTAACTGTACTACTATTTGATTTATTTCGTTATATATATACAGTATATATATATATATATATATGTGTGTGTGTGTGTGTCTGTATCTAGCCCAGACCAGAAAAAATGCCTGTAAGGCTAATCCCCACGAATGGGAGACATAACTCATCCCAAACATCGTCAAAGTTTAAGGAAGTGCTATGAATGTAATCAGTGATGCTGCTGAGAACAACAGGTCGTATGCTGTGCTCTCTCTTGAGTTCTCCTCCACTAATGAAACAATATTGGGCTCTTTTTCGGCCAAACACACATTATCAAGTAATTAGGGAATGGCAGCGGGGACTCAGGATAACGCTGTATTGATTCAAGTATTATAAATTTTGAGGATCTTTTGGTTTTTTTGCCTCCACAGACAATGAGGTAATGAGGAACAAGTAATGAGTTGTGGATTTGCGTGTTTCTTTCTCTTCCTTTGGTACAGATCGCTCCCGGAGATTGATGGGCTCAGCAAGGAAACCGTCCTCACTTCTTGGATGGCCAAGTTTGACATGATTATAAAAGGTAAGGATAAAGAATGACCTCTTCTATGATGTTCTTGCTGCTGTTGCCGTATTTCGTCTATAGACTTACTTACGTATAAGGTTATATCTGATGTACTTTTTGGGGTATTTATATTTACAACCAAACATGGAAAAGTGGCCTTTCCAAGAATAATTTACAAGGTGTAACCCAAGACTATGAAGATTTTATTTTCCATTACTCTGGAAACATGGATCGCTTGGAGAATGTGACAAGTGTGGTGTGGTGGTGGGCTTGGGTCCTTCCACCTGCTTCACATAGTCCTATGGTCTCCCTGGTAGCAGATGGAAGGTTCTATCGTAGAAGAATCTTTCAACATTTTCTCTGTTTTGGTGGTTCAGTCTCCTGCGTGGACTTATGCTCTGGCTAGGCATTTGAAGTTTTGAAGAGAAAGATTGTGTCCATGGCTTATAAGGGAAGACTTCAAGGACGCAGTGAAACATTTGTATGATCCACCGTTACTGTGGGAGTGTCTTCTTGACCTCAGTCTTCAATCTATTTCAAATATCTTTTATTTCGGAAGCCAAATAAATCCTTTGCATCACCTGAGCGTCAGATTTTCATCTTTTGTATTAATTGTATTTTTTTCCCTTCATCATACCTTGTAAGACCCTATTTTTTTTTCATGCGCTTTAATCTCTTTATGCTTAATGAGTAGATTTTGACACACTTAAAGAGCTTTTAGTGTTCAAGCTATGACAAATGCATTAGTATGTAGCGACGGTGTGATCACCACATTTAAGGAAAGCACATCAGCACGGTAGGAGTAAGTGCAAGTGATGGCCACAAAAGAGGCTCCAAGCTTGAGAGATATTCATTGTGCAAAGAAACTAAAGATTCAAGAGTAAATGAGAAGGCTTCCCTGTGAGGAGACATTAGAGTTACTGGCATTATGGGAAGAGAGAGAGAGAAAGAGAGAGGTGGGACTGGATATCCCTCTTGCTAAATCTATAAGCAGTGACTCAGAGGTGATTGCTTTCAGCTGCATCATTGCGGTCTCATCAAACCTCTTCTTCAGTGCTATTTTGTTTTCAAACTCCTTGTGTAGCATTTTTATACTTTTTACAATTAGTGGACCCCAAATCTACAAACCTTAATTTCAATGATAATTTTCTTAGGGAGCATTGAAATCCCACATTTTGTGTACCTCATAAAGTCACTAGTAAATGAATCAAATATATTCCACTCAAGACCATCTGCATTTTTTGTCTTGCATTTGCCTATTCTTTCAGATTCTAACATGATTTACAATGCAAAATCCATCAGATAACAATGTTTTAGATATTTTAATTTCATAATAAATCAAGAGATATAGAAAGCTGCACAAATTAAAGATAAAAAAAGAAATAAAATAAATAAAAATATCATAATACGTATCGTCACACTCGGACCCAGACTCAAGTCAAATCCCTGGTAATCATTTCCCTCCCCCAAAAAGAGAAAAAGAAAAAAAACAGGCATGATAATTATAACAGAAAATTACAGAAAATAAGAAAATATGCAAATAAATGCAAAAACTCACAAACTTTGAAATATATGGAGTGTATTGATTATTATTTTAGTATTTTTGCTACGTCGTCATTGCAATCTTTATCAATTTAAAGGAACAATCAGCGGCTTTGTCTACACTCTCAGCAGCCAACCCGCGTGTATAAATTATCTGTTCTGCTATGTTTGTCAACCAGAGAAACACATTATTACATAGAAGAATTGTGAAACACAAGGAAAAGAAAAATTAGACCAGCCATGAACCAGTCCTAGATCGAAAAACAGGAACGCCATATTGGACTGCCGACGCAGACGGCAATAGCGTATAATACATCAGTAGGTATCAGGAGATTGAACAGTACACATTGTACTTGGTTGTAGGATCTTCAGGGAGTAAAGGAAGATGCCTCCTGCTCCGATCTTTACTGGGTCCAAAACTGACATTGAGGCGGGAAACACCAAGGTCGCTCCTCAGAAGATCTTTGAAATTGATTTATGATGTTAGCATTGATGGCCGACCAGATAATATGGTGTTAGAAATACTACTTATGATGAAAACTAAACGTTCATGATACTTCAAACCATCCATTGTATATTGGTCGAAATTGCATATATACAAAATATTTATGTCCAAATAAATTTCTAATATATTTCTGCATATGTTTTGTCAATTATATCTGTTGTCAGGCTTAGTTAAACCACATTGTGGGTGTGAAACCAGAGCCGCCTCACAAACACGTCTACGAGCGCTTCGCTGGCAGGGCGAGCAGGTGTTGTCTGCATCTATGTCCAGCACAGCCCTGGCAGCAGCATCCTCATTGTACCTCAGCTTCTCTCCCTTATTCTTGTAATACCTGCATTGTTCATAGAATGGGTGTTCTGAATGGACAGCTTTAAGATTCTCTGCATCTGCAAGCACCTTTGCCACTATTTCTTGTCCACAATAACAGCTGTAAGCATTTTTGTCATGCAATCTTTTTAGAAATCTGATTGATTCAATAAGTTGAGAAGGATTAAAGGATGTATTTCACGTTATGAAAATGGTAGTCACGTTTCTGATTTTATTATGAATACGTAGTGAAAACACTCATCTCTTGGACATTACGATAACTTTCATGACCGCTCGGTGGTAGGCTATACATTTACACTTGTCTTACGCCCAGGAATGAGCTGACCCATGAACAAACACAAAATGCATTCTCTGTATAATAATTGTAAAAATTGTAAAAAGAAAACAATTATGTCAGCTGAGAGCAATTTTTTATCATACGTCAACTCACAAAGAAGGTAACCAATGATGATTTTAACACAGCATGCTGGAATATTGCAGTGCGTATGTAATTGTGCAGAGCACGAATACATTCATATTGTAAGATATGTACATTGTTATAATCAGTAATTACCGTATTTTTCGGTGTATAAGATGCAATTTTTCCCCAGAAAAATTAGATGCTAATAATGAGGCCTCAGTTTAGTTTGATCTCAATTAACATTGTGTTCTTAATTAACAATTTGTATTCTCAAATACTCAACTTTTTTTTTACATTTGTGCCTATAGCGTTTGTAGGCAGTGACCTCCAGGGCTGGGATGGTAGGGCCCTGGTGGTTCACTTGAGAGTTAAGATGGTTGGCCCTCGCCCAATAGTGGCACAGACAGGATTTTTATAGTGATGCTTGTGATTAGAGGCTCATGCCGCCCCTCCTGTGTCCTCCGATACACTCGCAATTGAAGGTAGAGTTAATGGGCAGCATGTGGGTGTTCTTAGGCCACTCGATGGTGCAGAAATATTTTAAATGGATTTTGGTTCTCATCCCTAGATGAGAACCACGGGTCAGCGAGAACGCCACTCGGAAACGCTAACCACTCTGCTACCGCCTCCCCTGCCTCCCACTTGTTCTCAATTGGCTCATTGTATGCTTCTTCTTTCACTTCATTTTAATATCATGGTATGATTGTTTCTAAAATATTGGACAAGGGTTTTATCAAAGTATTTTTGAATCAGCAGGTGAAGAAGACAGCAAAAGACCAGGCAGGATGCAGCAGACCGTCAACAGTGAGCTCATCATGCCTAAAGAGCAGCTCTTTGACATGTTTCAACAAATTTTGGGCATCAAGAAATTTGAGCACCAGCTGCTTTTCAATGCACTTCAGGTGAGCACTTTGCACCTCTCCATCACACCACTTATTCTGTAGCTCTATGCAGTGTATGATTTCTAACTTAACCCACTGAGTGCTGTCGAGAAAATAAACTCATCACAGGCCAGCCGTGCCACTAGGTCCGTCGACGAGTATATTCTGCATGAAAAATGAATTATCGTGGCGTTATGAACAGTTTCATTTGAATATGTTCTTCTGGTTCTTCTTCTCTGTTAATTTTGGCACACATTTATCAATGACAACATGATATATATCCAAGAATTGTTACCATTTCTCTTGCACACTCTTGGCCTGATTTAAAGGGCCTCCAGGCACAATCAGCAAAGATGTTATTCAATCCCACAAAGTCAGTCTTTCCCTAGTTTTATCTCCCTTTTTTGTATTCTTTATCTTTACGATTTTCACATTCCTCTAACATTGCAAACTCCAGGACCACGTGGCCACTTTCCAACTGGGTACAAATTTTCAGTTATCAATTATGTCCGGCTTTCTTGTAATCAGTAAACCTAGTCTCGCAGGAGTGTTTTTACCTTTAAACTTTATTTTTTGTTGCACCAAAAGGGTCATCACATTATGCATAATACAAATCATTCTGCCCCATGAATCTTTATTAATTTCAGCATGACATTCTTCCCAATTTTCTTCCTTACATTTGAAATTGCCCACAACATTTTATTCACCACTTGTCTATTAATTTCCTTAATTGCCTGGTTATATCTTTCTATCTATCTATCTCCGACGTCCATTCCTAAGAGGAACTTTCCTAAGGGGATGGCCATGACAGAAGAGTCTCCATTTATTCCTGTCCTTCCATTCCCTCCTTGCATGCTCTAACCCTCTCATTCTTCTCTGTAGTGTAGTAGATACAGTGGGTACTAGTGGACGACCCCCTGTGAAATGGGAGGGCAGAGTGCTAGAGTACTATGTGAGATAGAGGGCCAAGAGAAGAATGAGAGGGTTAGAGCATGCAAGGACAGAAATGAATGGAGACTTCTGTGTTGTGGCCATTCCCTTGGGGGAGTTCTCAGGAACGAGTGTCAGAGATAGATAGATGGATTAGTAATTCTTTCTTTTGACCACCACCTAATCTTTCTTCTGTCTTTATCACCAGCTTGACAGCCAAGATGAACAAGCCGCTGCTATCCGGAGAGAGCTGGATGGCCGCATGCAGAAGGTTGCTGAATTAGAAAGAGTAAGTAAATCTACCTGATGTCAACATTAGTGATGAAGATTATTCAATTCTAGAAGAGCAGAGATGGAAACAACAAGATGGGAACTGCATAGCTCAGGTGTTTTGATCTATGTATCTTTAACAATACAGGGATCCATTTCTTCCCATGAAGTATTGCATTAGACTTGCCATATGTCCTTGATCCTTGATGTGTTAGCAGGCACACCAATGCCCTGTTCAACACATGTGTTTCATTTCTTGAAAATGTTATGATAAGCGAAAATTTGTTTTATGTATTAAAATTAAACATTTAGTAATTTGATTAGGTACAACTTCTATGGTCACAAAAATACTTGTCAACTTCATTGTCAAAAATTATAGTAAATATTACATATTTCTCACCATGATTTGATGATTTTATATAGTGCAGTACTATATATAATTGTATTAAAACCTTTATGCAAAGAAGCAAAACCTTTATGCAAAGAAGCAAGAACGAAAGAAAAAAAAAGCTACATTTTATTGGAGGAACTTTTAATATTCATAGACATCACTTTCCTCATCTCGAATCTGGAGTCTGGAATCAAGGTTTTACTGTGAGACAAACACACAGAGAGACAGCCACTTGATGATGATTATGATCCTCCAGAATCGCAAGTTGATGCCCAAGTTTGTGGTGAAAGAGATGGAGTCCCTTTACCTGGAAGAGCTCAAGACCTCTATAAACCTCTTGATGGCCAACCTTGAAAGTCTTCCTGTTTCTAAATGTTCACAGGAAGGCAAATATGGTCTACAAAAACTCAGAAAGTACAATCATAGGTAAGTCTCAGACCCTTATTATTTTTGCTCTTGTCTATCTATCTTTCTATCTTTCTTTCACTTTTTCTACTTTTTGTTACAGGCATTTTGTCAATTTTGTCTTGGGCCTGTAATGGAGGATGAGTACTGATATCATATCCACTTGCCTTTGCTATACCTGTGGCTGTAGAGCTGTGTGCCTCCACCTTAAGACTGTATCATCTTTTTTTGAAAATGCATAGTACATGATTTATGTCCTTAGTGTGATTTTGTTGTGGGCTTTTTCCTTATCATAGTATTTTCCTGCGGCTATTTTTAACTTTGCTGACTCCTTAAAAGCACATCTTATTGTACTCTTCTATTATTTAGTTTGTAAAATGCATTCAACTTAGGCACCCACTTTTTTTTTCTTTTTTACCTTAGAATTTTTCAAACTTTTATGTGCTCATCCATTTTTAGAATTGTATATTTTTCCCAGGGAGTTTTCCCGCGGGAAGCCATGCATGCATTGACATTATCCTGTTTTTAGTATTCTATATGATTTCCATTTTATTTCACTATGACATTTCCAACTTTGAGCAGTCTTTAGCTTGTGTTATATATATATATATATATATATATATATATATATATATATATATATATATATATATATATATATATATATATATATATATATATATACATATATATATATTATATATATATATATATATATATATATATATAATTATATTTATATTATATTATATTATATATATATATATTTATATGTAGTATATATATATATATATATATATATATATATATATATATATATATATATACATATATATATATATTATATATATATATATATATATATATATATATATTAATATTATATATTATATATATATATATATATATATATTTATATGTAGTATATATATATATATATATATATATATATATATATATATATATATATATATATATATATATATATATATCACATATATATATATATTATATATATATACTATATAATATATATATTATTATATATACTAATATATACTATATATATATATACATATATTATAATTATATATTATATATAATATATATATCATATAAATAAATATAAAACATTTTGCACAACCTAGCTTTAATCAAGATAATTTGTCTTATGTATTCACCAAATTGCCATTTGATTAACACTACTGGTGTGCAGAGGTCTGTGTTTTCTTAAAAGAATTCATCCAACTCCAGTCAGTTATTTAGCAATGAAAAAGACCTGTAGTAGTTCCTTAACCCTGCCACACCCTGCTCCCATTGATACAGACTTGTTATTGGAAACACACACACACAAACACGTTCACAAATATTTGTATAAGCATGGATGAATTTTTAACAGATAAATCACATAATTTCCATGACATATGTAGACGTTTTCTTGAATATTATGTATATATACTGCATCTAATTATTATGTACTGAACTTCTAATAAGATATGAAAAAAGATAGAATTAACACCAGAAAATGATCACCATTACGACTCTGTTTTCTTTTTGGGGGGGGAGTCAACAGATTGCTTTTGTTTCAACTTTTCATTTTCAGATGGGCTCCCAAAATTCTGCCCCCCGTGCTAGAATTTCTTATAGGGATCTTCGCCACGATAGGCTGCCCCTCCCTTATTGCAAACATAGCAGCCTTTTGGTATATTTTTAAAATTTTCTCCATGTTTTAATACCCTGTTTCCATCCAGTTGTGTTGTTTACCATATGGCTGAAACTTATATTCTTTTAGTACCCTGTTCTCTGCATCATTATTATACCCGTACTACTACTACTACTACTACTACTACTACTACTACTACTACTACTACTACTACTACTACTACTACTACTACTACTACTACTACTACTACTACTGCGGCTGCTGCTGATCCTCCTCCTCCTCACTACTACTACTACTACTACTACTACTACTACTACTACTACTACTACTACTACTACTACTACTACTACTACTACTACCATCACCACTATCACTAACTACTACTACTATCACTACTATCACTACTATGTACTTCTACTACTACTGCTTCTACTACTACTACTACTACTACTACTACTACTACTACTACTACTACTACTACTACTACTACTTTTACTACTACTACTACTACTACTGCTACTACTACTACTGCTGTCGCTTCTCTTGCTGGTGGTGATGCATTTACTACTACTACTACTACTGCTACTGCTGCTGTCGCTTCTCTTGCTGGTGGTGATGCTTTTACTACTACTACTACTACTACTGCTGTAACTACTATTACTACTACTACTGCTGCTGTAACTACTATTACTACTACTACTAGTACTACTGCTACTACTACTACTGCTACTGCTACTACTACTACTACTACTACTGCTATAACTACTACTATCATTACTACCTACTACTACAACTATTTGATTTCATTTTATTCTTTCATTTGAAACTTTTCAAGATTATGTATCCTAATATACCATCGATGTTTTTTTATTTGGATTTAATGCTGTACATGAAGGACTTTGCCATTTTATACTATTGCATGTAGTAATTAAGTTGAGTTAAATATACAAGTCCACATATTATTTCCTTCTTTGCAGTTATCTTTCCTTGTTGAATTACATTAATCTTAGTCTCAGCAGTTTCTCAAAAGTGGTCCATTCACCAGCTTCACTTGCTTAAACTTGAACTTTAAATGGTAACTGCACCCTACCCTAGTTAACTTCATGTCCAATAGCTATGAATAAGCCAATAGTTTGTTGTAAAAACCTGTGAGGGCTGCTGACCAAGGTCCCCACAGAGGAAGCAGTTTTCCTTTGAAAAAAACATTTAAGATTTTACAATCTATGTAGTGAATGTTGTGATTTTACCGAGTGAATCTTTTTGTTTATAATCATATACGATGTGCGATCAAAAAGTTTCTTGACTACACCTGTAAAATGCTGACAAAGTACCTGATTTAAATTTAGCCGCCATCCCCTTGGAAGTCGTCACCTTCTGCAGCAATACACGGCTCCCATCGCTTGTGCCACAATTTGAATGCTCCCTGGAAGTCCTGTTCTTTAACCCTCTCATTGCTACGTGCTCACAGCAATACTGCGCGGGACCTCTGCCCGGTGCTAAATGCTCACAGCGAGACTCAGTCAGATTTAAATCTCTTGCTCATAGACATGTTCCAACCATATTCCACAGTATATATTTTCATTGGTCTAGTCATAAAGAGGTGGTCATTGCCCCTATACCACCCACCCTGTCATCCCTCCCCTCCCCCATTCCCCCACACCCCCTCATATCCCCAAGATATCCCCGCGATGGAAAGTTTTGCATCGCATTTACTCAGTCAGAATATGAAATATAGCAATAACAACAAGCCAGTCTTATAGTTTTGGCCATTCTATATCTCATGACGTACGTGAATTTTTGCTACAATGCAAAAATTGAGCAAGCGAACATGGTCACAAAATCATAAGCAGCACACGTCCCAGTGCTCAGCCTTTCTGCCTTGTGGCACACTGAACCACAACCCTAACTGCTCACTCCTTCTGCATGCACATCACCATCTACCCCTCAAAACAAATTGAGGGGTAGATGGTGATGTGCACGCAGAAGGAGTGAGCCTTATATATATATATATATATATATATATATAATATATATATACACACAAACCTCGTTTTCCCGGACTAATAGGGGGAGCACTGGTCCGGGAACCGCAAAAGTCCGGTAATCGCAACAGTCTGATGCCCTTTTTTTTTTTTTTTTTTTTTTTTTTTATTTTTTTTTTTTTTTTTTTTTACACCACAAAGAATTGGCCAAGGGCACAACAAAAATGGGTAACACAAGGCCCGCTTAGATGCCAGTCCCTATAAAGAAGACAGTAAGAGAATAAAATAAAAAAGAGGGGTGAGCCAATTTAGTTCATTACCCACCCCTGGACGTTTATCCTACTCTAGTATTTACTGTCCGGCAACCGCCAATATCAACTACCCCGCCGCGGACTTTTATGTCAGCTGAGCATGCTGCCACCTGGCGGGAGGCAGCAGAAAGTGTTCAATAGTCTCAAGAGACGTTCCTGCACCAGGGGCAGTGGGGGTCAGGGGACTAACGGAGGTGGTGCAGGTGAACCGTGAGTGTCGTGTGCCCAAATGTAAACAATACGACCGCTGAGCATGCTGCCACCTGGCGGGAGGCAGCAGAAAGTGTTCAATAGTCTCAGAGATGTTCCTGCACCAGGGGCAGTGGGAGTCAGGGGACTGACGGAGGCCGTGCAGGTGAACCGTGAGTGTCGTGTGCCCAAATTTAAACAATACGACCGCTGAGCATGCTGCCACCTGGCAGGGGGCGCGGACACTGACCAGGGGTGACAGGAGACGCTCGGACCGCCGGACAACTTTGGCAATTTACAAACAGGACCAGGCATTTCAACGTAAAAAAAAAAAAAAAAAAAAAAAAAAAAATAAATAAATAAATAAATAAATAAATAAATAAATAAATAAATAAATAAATAAATACAATTCAATTCAATTCAATTCAATTCAATTCAATCAATCAATTTACCAATCACAATCAACAATCAATCAATCAATCAATCAATAATAATTGTCCGGGACTCTGACATATCTACGGACCTCGGATTTTGTCCGGCAAATCCGATATCCGGGAAATGGAGGTCCGGGAAATCGAGGTTTGTGTGTATATATATATATATATATATATATATATATATATATATATATATATATATATATATATATACATATATATATATAATATATATATATATATATATATATAATATATATGATAAATTGAAATTTCACTTGATAAAGACATATTACCGTATTTTTCGGTGTCAAAGGTGATATATTTCCTAGAATATGCCCCTGACATTTACCATGTATCAACATGACACAAGATTCCATTTTTTGGAGGCTTACCTTAACCTCAGAAAAAGGTAATCTTTGCTAAGCAGTATTCCAAACTAATAAATATGACTTCAGAATGAAGTTATCAATTATGATTAATTAAAGAGTAAATAAACGAAAGAATCATAAAGAATAAAAAAAGAAATGCAAACAGATTATCACAAAATTTAATCCCTGTATCGCAGAGGACTGTACATGAGCCAACGGTATTTGTATATCAACAGTGTCGGTATTTTCATTCCTTAAACAACCCTCATCTGAAGGGAACATTATCAACAGACAAAAGAACTAATACGTACTGTAACTAATGTGTAAAAAGAATTACAGATAAATACCAGGACTATCGTAATCAAACTCACCCACCATCTGGTTGTGTTGTGTCCAGTTGCTCTGTGCTCTTGCATGTTTCATTCAGAGTTGCCAGGTGGCTGATTTTTCGGCCAAATTTCACGAATTTGAATTTTCACGAACAATCTCCGAGGTCCACAAAAGAAATTAGGAAATTAAAATTCTGGCGGTATGTAGTATCTATATCCTTAACCAAAACGACTGTATTATCTGATTATGCCCTGGCTTGTCTAACAACCCCAATCAGCAACGCGGTTGTTGAAAGAATATTCTCCACGGTAACTAACGTAAAAGCGAAGTCAAGAAATTGGCTTCATACTGATATTGTTGGATGCATTTATCTTGAACACACAAGTTTATTCCAAAAAAATCTCACATCTGTTAGCTAACTAACGTGTTAGTTATGGGGAACTCTGTGAGACATTAGTTTTAAATTAAAAATGAGTCCATCCATTAGTTGTTAATTTCATTGATGGGAGCATTGTCATCATTAATAGCATGTCTAAGAAATGACCTTTTCTCGTTGTCTCTTACTGTATTCTTTATATTTTCATAAACAATGTCAATTCATAACCCTATTTGAGGCCCTGTCGTGAGGATGATACAAAACCCCCATCCATCTAAAAAAAAAATCAGCTAATGCCGTCCCACAGTCCCTCAAAGTGTTTACCATCATATGGGAGTAGTTGATGAGATGAAACACTAATGCCATGAAACACTGCATGTTTTCTTGTCCTAAGCAAAATTAAACTGGATTTAGACAAAATATCAGAGGGGGATGATACTCAAATGTCAACATTGTACAGATGCGACTTTCACAAATAGTGCTTCTGTATCATACTCCGCCTGTCATCGCTCATCAAACATAAAAATTTTGATTGTGATTTATAACATTTCTACAAAATAGAGCTTGTGTATCATGCTTCCTACGGGGCCTCATTCCTGGTGTACTGTTTCAAATACAGTGTTTTTACAGAAGATATTTGGCTAATAAAGCAAATTGCTTTCAATTGTGCATTGAGTATCTGTTCCCATCATTCTCAGAATAAAGGTTTACTGTTGTACTGTAATGCATTCAACTGGCTTGTAGATTAACTTTATAAATAGAATGGGGTGAAAAAGGAGAAAAGCAGATTCTGGCTCAAGCACCATAATTAATAGACAAATGAACAGTGAAAAATTAGGCAGGTTTCTCGTAATCATATGAAGTGAGTTTCATGCATCAGCTGTTCAAGTAAATACACCGGTACCATGTTCAACGCACAGCTACGCTGCTAGAAAATCATGCGTCAAGCAAATAATAAGTTAAACGAAACATATATTCCCATTGATTTTCCCATTGATGTCTTAAAATTGAAGAACAATTTTATTCATAACTTCTTCTTTTTTTCTTTTTTAACAAATTTTGGTACGATATTTTTTGGGGGTTAAACTGAATTTTTGTAAAGTGAGGTTGCGTTAATGAGGTAAAGGTGTACTGTAATATCATAAGGATGTACGTACTGTATTATGTAACTCGCAATCACTTACAAATTGGTGCATAGTCAGAAATTTAGTGCAAAAAACTCACCCATCGAAAATTTCCCATGAAGAAGCCATGAGGGATGAATATAGAATTGATGGATAAGATTTAGCTCTGATGGAGAAAATTCTTGACTTATGCATCTACTTGTAGCTGGTTTCAATTGATCAACGTGTGGTATACTCCCCTTAGTTTTCAAAAATCTTACTATTTTTATGAGTTATTCATCTCAAGAAGACAGAATAATGGCTAAGCTGACCTCATTTAACCTTATCAGCATCTAGTTCATTCTACTTCAGCTGCAAAACTCTGTGCTATCATCAGCATAGTAGAATCTGTTACAGCAATACTGCCAGCCTGGTGGCAAAAACCGGTGATTGCGAAATTATTCCTGATTTTTTTAATGCAAACTCCCACCCATCCTCTATGATGCTAAGAACCCGTTAGCGAGTGGATGAATGGATAATTAGCAACTCTGAAAGGGGTGAGTAAGAAGATGGCGGACTTCACTCTTCCTGGTCCCATGCAGACTTTTTTTTCATGCGTTACCATGTCTGCTTATGCTACCCACGTGTATCACTTGTATATCAAAGGGTGTCTGGGGTGATTTGGTCAGTTAGTGCAACGTATACTCATGTAGAAATAATCTACGTAGTGCTGTGATATAAATTCTGTGTAATTATTTAATGTGAACTATAGTTGTACCATGATGATTGTACACCCTTACCTGCCTAGTCTCAGTTGGCTTAAGTTGAATACAAAAACATTGGGCAATAAGGTTAGAAGGGAACATGGATTATTTCCTCAGTGTGCAGGCAAAGCCCTCCAGTCTGAGGCACCATTCTGGCAGCCCTCTGAACCACTTTGGGTCTTCAGTAAGTCCTTCTATTGTGATTTTCTTTCTTTTTCGGTGGTTTTGATGAGTTGATCTAGAAAATTCTTGACTTACACATCTACTTGTAGCTGGTTTCAATTGATCAACATGGTATACTCCCCTTAGTTTTCAAAAATCTTAGTATTTTTATGAGTTATTCAGCACAAAAATATTAATTTAAAATCTTTCAACGCTGGGGTCATATCTGGGGGCATATCTGGGGTCAATTTGTCAGATACCGTGGGGGCAAGCCTGTGTGGGGATTTGTTATGGGTTGGCACCCCGGCCTTGCAAAATACTTTCCACCAGCTGATGTTATTGTAATTACACTGAATCACCCGGTGATTATTATTACATTCTCACTAAATGTTCTCCAGAGGGGCATCCGTTTGCAACCCAATAAAAAAAAAATACATATTGGTTTATGGCAATGATATTGATACCGGGATTTAGGGACATGAATTTTAGACGGCCAAAAAACCAATCTCTAATCTTTAGTTTTTTTCAGATTTTTGAAGTTTTGAAAAATATAGTGCATTTTTAAATACTGTTGCACGGTGCCCTCACACTCACAGACTCACCTGTCTTAATTCACCCCCAAAGGCACCCCACGTAACCACTTGCCTCCCTCCTGACGAAGGGCTCGGTAGAATGACCTGAAACGAGTAATGGTGTGCAACACGTAATCAATCACAAGGTGGATAGAGGACATTGACACAGACTGTTCTTTCTCTACATTTAATGACGGAGGTCACACAATACACAGTTCTCCTGATGGCGTAGCAGAAGGAACAAATTACTCACATAGTTACATGGTCCAAGAATGCTTCCCTAACAATACACGAAGTTTCACTTGACACTGGGAAGCAACACAAACGCACGAGGCTTAACGCAACGAGGCCCTGACGTAAGGCGACGTTTCTACTGACGAAGGCGGGGCGGCAGACACACCCAGGGGCGGCGCGGTGGTCGCCCGCCGCCGCTGCGCTCCAGACATCCTCACTCCTCTCTCTCTCGCCCTGCTCTCCTAGTGGCCTCACGGCCAACCCGCTCCCAGTGTCCCCTTGTCTCCCGCCCTGCTCTCCAGCCTATCCCGCGGCTGCATGGTCGTGCGCGCCCCAATAAGAATCATCACCGCAAATGACGTCACCCTCTCTTTGTGTGTACAGCAAGCGCCCTCACGGCGTGCCGCCCGCCCACACATACCAACATACAGACACTCTCTCCCACACGCCACACCCATACACTACACAACCCCTACATGCCTTCCCCCCCACCCACAGGCTACAGCGTAACAATACTATATCCTTTGATGAGAACATTTTTACATACCTACATGAAATGAATATGATACAGCAACCTTGTTTATACAGGAGAATCTCGTTTATCCGGCACCCTCGGGGGGGGAGCGCATGCCGGATAACTCATTTTGCCGTTGTTTTGAGAGTTACTCTTATGGAATCGCCCAAAATCCCAATTTTTTTTTTTTTTTTTTTTTTTTTTTTTTTTTTTTTTTTTTTTTTTTTTTTTTTTTTTTTTTTTTTTTTCTTTTTTTTTTTTTTACATCAAAGGAACTGGCCAAGGGCACAACAAAAATGGGTGACACAAAGCCCGCTTAGTTGCCAGTCCCTATAAAGAGGACAGTAAGAGAATAAAATAAAAAAGAGGGGTGAGCCAATTTTGTTCGGGAGGTGTCTTGTTACTCTTCTCTTGAAAAGATGTAAGTCATAGGAAAGTGGACAAATAGAAACAGGAAGAGAGTTCCAGAGTTTACCAGTGAAAGGGATGAAAGGGTTGCCAACCCTGCGTACCCCGCCAAATTTGAACTAAATTTCTGCCGATTTTCTCAGTTTTTGAAATAATTATACCTAATTAATGCTTGGGTTATCCTGCTGAGTGGCCCTTTCTACCCCCCACTCCTCGTCAGGATGGACAAGCTAGTCCTCGTGTCGCACGCCAGCAGCACGAACACACTCCTCTCTTTTTTCACAGGATCTCTCTGACGAGCTCAAGCTAGCCCGTGGTCCTCCCTGCTGGAGGCCCGGAGAAGAAAAAAAAAAAAATTAAATAAAAAATAAAAAATAAAAAAATAAAATGCCTGGGTCGATTAGTGCCGTTGTTTTGAGGCTGCCGTTGTTTTAAATGCCAGTTAAATGAGGTTCTCCTGTACCATCAGTGAAATAAAATGATATCATAGAGAAAATCAATGGTTTTGCAAAATAAGAATGTTCAGATTTCCAATCTTGTTATTACTTCTAAAAACTACCAAAACAATTCTGACAAAAATTTAACCTTTCAAATATGAATAAAATGCTCTATTTTGTCAGTCAGACAAGTCTTTGTATATTATGTGTAGGTTTTAATTGAAATCTGTATGAAAAATTGATGGAGGCGATAGCATTCAAATGTAAAAACTTCAGTTTTGAGATACGAGCTGTTTAATGCTTCAGTAAATTAAAACTCAACCAAAAGTAGGTGATATCATGGCATATAGCTCCTTATTTTATAGTCTTGCATATATATATATATATATATATATATATATATATATATATATATATATATATATATATATATATATATATATATATATACACAAACCTCGTTTTCCTGGACTAATAGGGGGGAGCACTGGTCCGGGAACCGCAAAAGTCCGGGAATCGCAACAGTCCGATGCCATTTTTTTTTTTTTTTTTTTTTTTTTTTTTTTTTTTGTTACATCACAGAGAACTGGCCAAGGGCACAACAAAAATGGGTAACACAAAACCCGCTTAGTTGCCAGTCCCTATAAAGAAGACAGTAAGAGAATAAAATAAAAAAGAGGGGTGAGCCAATTTAGTTCATTACCCACCCCCGGACGTTTATCCTACTCTAGTATTTACTGTCCGGCAACCGCCAATATCAACTACTCTGCCGCGGACTTTTACGTCCGCTGAGCATGCTGCCACCTGGCGGGAGGCAGCAGAAAGTGTTCAATAGTCTCAAGAGACGTTCCTGCACCAGGGGCAGTGGGGGTCAGGGGACTAACAGAGGCTGTGCAGGTGAACCGTGAGTGTCGTGTGCCCAAATGTAAACAATACGACCGCTGAACATGCTACCACCTGGCGGGAGGCAGCAGAAAGTATTCAATAGTCTCAAAGAGACGTTCCTGCACCAGGGGCAGTGGGGGTCAGGGGACTAACGGAGGCTGTGCAGGTGAACCGTGAGTGTCGTGTGCCCAAATGTAAACAATACGACCGCTGAGCATGCTGCCACCTGGCGGGAGGCAGCAGAAAGTGTACAATAGTCTCAAGAGACGTTCCTGCACCAGGGGCAGTGGGGGTCAGGGGACTAACGGAGGCGGTGCAGGTGAACCGTGAGTGTCGTGTGCCCAAATGTAAACAATACGACCGCTGAGCATGCTGCCACCTGGCGGGAGGCAGCAGAAAGTGTTCAATAGTCTCAAGAGACGTTCCTGCACCAGGGGCAGTGGGGGTCAGGGGACTAACGGAGGCGGTGCAGGTGAACCGTGAGTGTCGTGTGTCCAAATGTAAACAATACGACCGCTGAGCATGCTGCCACCTGGCGGGAGGCAGCAGAAAGTGTTCAATAGTCTCAGAGATGTTCCTGCACCAGGGGCAGTGGGAGTCAGGGGACTGACGGAGGCTGTGCAGGTGAACCGTGAGTGTCGTGTGCCCATATGTAAAAAATACGACCGCTGAGCATGCTGCCACCTGGCGGGGGGCGCGGACACTGACCAGGGATGACAGGAGACGCTCGGACCGCCGGACAACTTTGTCAATTTACGAACAGGACCAGGCATTTCAACGTAAAAAAAAAGAAAAAAAAAAAAAAAAAAAAAAAAAAAAAAGTCCGGGACTCTGACATATCCACGGACCTCGGATTTTGTCCAGCAAATCTGATATCCGGGAAATCGAGGTTTGTATATATACTATATATATATATATTATATATATATATATATATATATATATATATATATATATATATATATATATATATATATATATATATATATATATATATATATATATATATATATACACACAACCCTCGTTTTCCCGGACCTCCATTTCCCGGATATCGGATTTGCCGGTCAAAATCCGAGGTCCGGGGATATGTCAGAGTCCCGGGCAAATGCCTGGTCCAGTCCGTAAATCGACAAAGTTGTCCGGCAGTCCGAGCGTCTCCTGTCACCCTTGGTCAGTGACCGCGCCTCCCACCAGGTGGCAGCATACTCAGCGGTCGTATTGTTTACATTTGGGCACACGACACTCACGGTTCACCTGCACCGCCTCCGTCAGTCCCCTGACCCCCACTGCCCATGGTGCAGGAACGTCTCCGAGACTATTGAACACTTTCTGCTGCAGTGTCTGCGCTTCCACTCCCACCGTGTAGTGCTACACTCTCAACTCCTCGTCCTGAACGTCGCCACCTGTGACCTGCCCACCCTGCTGGCGGCGACTGGCGTCCACCCCTATCGCAACACGCTGTCATCCGCCTCCCCTGTGCCTTCCTGAGGAAGACAGGTCAACTACAGCGCCTGTGATAGCATCATAGGACATCACCAGGGTTCATAGTCTTCCCCAAGGGATCCTCGCAGCCCTAAAAACAACAACAAAGTGACGTAAAAGTCCGCGGCGGGGTAGTTGATATTGGCGGTTGCCGGACAGTAAATACTAGAGTAGGATAAACGTCCGGGGGTGGGTAATGGCCTCGGACTGTTGCGATTCCCGGACGTTTGCAGTTCCCGGACCAGTACTCCCCCCTAATAGTCCGGGAAAACAAGGGTTGTGTGTATATATATATATATATATATATACACAGTACAGGGAGGTCCCGAAGATACGAGCAGTTAGGTTCCACCTGGCATACATGTAAAGCAAAATCTCGTATAACAAAACACATAACTAATGGTAAAATATAGGTTTGGTTCCAGGACCCCATCAATTAAAAGAAAAAAGAAAGAAAAAAAAGACATGTTTTTCAAGCTAAAATAAACTATAGCAAACACAACAAACTCTCAAACTCTCAAATATAGGGCTCTATATACCACACCACCGCACCACCACACCACCACACAAAACACAGTGAATTAAGAGTGTGACAGCACAGTAGGACAGAGCAGAAATAAGTCACAATAAGCACATTAAGTAAACCAGCAAATCACTAAAATCGACTCACAAGGCACAATACATACAAGCAACAAAGACGTTGTATGTACTCGTGGGGACGCCGCGTGATACACTAGACTCGAGAGGGTACGGTAGGTAAAGGACAAGGGAGGGGTGCGCAGACCTCTTCCACTGCCCACAAACTCATCTCTGTGCATCTGAATCATTGTACAGTGTCCAGGGTTGTGAATTTTTGTAGGCCACATTGTCATACCGAGCCACCAGAATTATCATATTTTTTCCTCTATTAGGAATTACCTCTATTACATATTTCCTCTATCTACCCTGATACCCTATTGTATGAACCCTCATACACCTATTTTAGCCAAAATCAGGTGTCATATAGGCTTGTAAAATGTTACCACGAATGTGTGGGCAAGAAAGATACAGGCGCAAAGGAAGAAATTTGGCACAGAAAGTTATATTTCGTCTCTTAACTCATTGTCCAAACGAGCGAAGCGAGCTTTTAGCATTTATGCTAAAATTCGTAATATATTGTGCATGGCGACATTAGTGCAGTGGCGAAAGTAGTGCATTAGTGCAGTGGAAATAAAATGTGTTCGTAGCCTTCACAACAACAGTGTCTTATAGCGTCGCCGAGAGGCAGGCCGCTTGTGTTAGGCCTCATATAACCGCTATAACTCATGTTTCTAATGCCGTTATAGGTGTTATTTAGGGTTAGCGTGGTGTTATATACGTGGTAGGGTGTGTGTGAGGTGTTAAATATGCCATTTCAGCCGTGGGTACAGAGAGGAGGAAGAATAACAATTATGAAATACCACCACCACCACCACCACCACCACACCACCACCACCATCAGATTGATTATTTATCGTACAACCTTAGGTAAAATCATATACACTACCCTCCCGAGTTTCGCGCCTGCTTTCTTCCGGAGGCATAGCGCGAAACTCGCGGATCGCGAAACTCGGGTATTATAAACCCTGTAAAAATGCTTATTTAGTCTGGTTTTTTTTTTTTTTTTTTTTTTTTTTTTTTTTTTTTTTGTGTGTGTGTGTGTGTGTGCCTACAGCGCTGTTATGCAGTGACCTCCAGGGGTGGGATGGTAGGCCCTGGAGGTTAACTTGAGGGCTGTGTACCTACCGTATTTTACAGCTTATAAGACTCACTTTTTCCCCCAAAAAATATCCTGAAAATGCCCCAAGCCCCTGTCCACCCAGCAGTGAATGGGTACTGGGTGTTAGCCTAGGGTTTGTGACCCGCCTCCCGGGGTGGTGGCTTCGGCCAACACTACGTAGAGAAGAGGAGGGAGGAGAGGAGCTTGAGATTGAGCTTGAGTTGGGAGTCACCCAGCGGATGCTGTTTTTGGTCTGAGTGAGTGAGCTTGACACATATCTTGTCAGCTGATGGTTGTGTGACAGTGTTATACGACAATAACACTGTCACAATGCCTTCCTCTCTTCTCTCGTCTCCTCCAGTACCTCCAGAAACCACAGTACCACACACGTCATGGTTAATCACTTATAAAGGAGTATTTTGTGGTAAATAGTAAGGTAAGGTGCTACTTATTTCGAGGGGTTACCTATCTTATGCGACACCGGCTGCTCCTGTAGAGAAAAACACAAACAAATGGAAAAAAACAAAGCAAAACTACATACAGCTATACTAAGCCTATTATAATACTATACTAAGCAGGAAGGAAGGAAGACGTGTCCCGTACGTCTCTTATGGGAGGCGGTAGCAGAGTGGGTAGCGTCAAGATATATGTCAAGCTCGAGCACAAGCTTGACAGACGACCTACAAAGTGATACTAAGCAGAAAAGGTCACAAGAAGAAGAAGAAGTCTCCGAGTGGTGTTCTCGGTGATCCGAGTTCGATCCTTGATGAGGGCTGTAAAATCCACTTAAAATCTTTCTCAGCACTGTTGAGTGGCCTAAGAACACCCACACGCTGCCCATTAGCTATACCTTCGATTGCGAGTGCATCGGAGGATACAGGGGGCGGCATGAGCCTCTAATCACAGGCGTCACTATAGAAATTCTGTCTGCGCTACCACGGGCGAGGGCCAACCATCACAACCCTCAAGTTAATATCCAGGGCCTACCATCCCACTCCTGGAGGTCACTGCCTAACGGCGCTGTAGGCACACACACACACACACAAAAAAAAAAAAAAAAAAAAAAAAAAAAAAACGCGAAAGTCGGGATGGTAAGAATTTAGGACTCAGCGCGAAACTCGAGGATCGCGAAACTCGCATAGCGTGAAACTCGGGAGGGTAGTATAGTCAGTAAATGACTTTATAATTTTAGTAAATAACTTGTAATTTACGTTAGTAAATAACTTGGTAATTTTACTCACCCCAGTTTGAATGTCGTAGCATTGGATTTTCGATCTCGTATATTGAAAATAGACCCTAATTTACACATCTCGTATCATCGGATTCTCGTGTATCGAATGCTCGTATAACGGGACCTCCCTGTATATTATATACTATAGTCTATTCACTTAAGCTGGATTCTTGGGAGCTGCTCGCTGCCTAGACGAGTTTGTAAGGACGTCGCTGATTGGCTGATAGACTCGGGCTGGGTGGCGATGGTGGTGGTACTTGCCTCGCCGCTACCCAAAACCCTTGCCTTGCCTTAGAAAAATATTCATATTTCTTGGCTTTACTCATCTCTTACACAAGATAGGCCTATTTTGTTTGCATCAGTGAATCAGGCAGTGATTTTTCAACAACAACACGCCATTCATAACTCAATAGGGTAAAAAATAAAGTCATGACTGACTATCACAAGAGTAGGCGGACTTTTAGGTTTTCAGTGCATTGAAATGTTGTACTCCTACCCGATATTACCAAACTACCAGATGATATTTATGAAAGCTGAGCCTACCATCGTGTTCATAATACATTGTTGCATATCATGAGCATAAAAAAATTACACTAAGACTACACTAATATTAAGATAATTGAAAGAAAGTAAAAGAGTGCATAAACATTTTTTCTTGCCTATTTTGCTTCAACTCGCTGTATCTCCATAAGTTTTGGTCGCATTCAATTTTCAAGAACTGTTTCAAAATCCTTATACTTTTCCGCTTCCTGTGGTATGTAGCACGTACCAATAAGGAAAAGAGTAGGTGGTCAAAATGGCTAAGAAAGTTAAACTACTACTGCAAACTGGCACAGTGACGGGTGAGCATTGCTCCTATACAGGAGAGACTTTTTCTCGGGAGAGCTATCAGAGGCTCCACCCGTCACGGCACCAGTTTGAAACAGTTTAACTTTCTTAGCCATTTTGACCACCTACTCTTTTCCTTATTGGTACGTGCTACATACCACAGGTAGCGGAAAAGTATAAGGATTTTGAAACAGTTCTTGAAAATTGAATGCGACCAAAACTTATGGAGATACAGCGAGTTGAAGCAAAATAGGCAAGAAAAAATGTTTATGCACTCTTTTACTTTCCTTCAATTATCTTAATATTAGTGTAGTCTTAGTGTAATTTTTTTATGCTCATGATATGCAACAATGTATTATGAACACGATGGTAGGCTCAGCTTTCATAAATATCATCTGATAGCTTGGTAATATCGGGTAGGAGTACAACATTTCAATGCACTGAAAACCTAAAAATCCGCCTACTCTTGTGATAGTCAGTCATGACTTTATTTTTTACCCTATTGAGCTATGAATGGCATGTTGTTGTTGAACAATCACTGCCTGATTCACTGATGCAAACAAAATAGGCCTATCTTGTGTAAGAGGTGAGTAAAGCCAAGAAATATGAATATTTTTCTGAGGCAACGCAAGGGTTTTGGGTTGAGGCGAGGCAAGTACCACCACCATCACCACCCAGCCCGAGTCTATCAGCCAATCAGCGACATCCTTACAAACTCGGCTAGGCATCGAGCAGCTCCCAGCCCAGGAATCCAGCTTAAGTGAATAGACTATAGTGATGGACTGAATATTCGCTTTCGCATTCGCAATTGCGAATATTCGCCATGTTTTTCAATACTTGTCCCTGCATTCGCATCCGCACTCCCACTCATAGTTGTAACTAGGTGGAGTGTTCATAGCTTTGGTTTAACTGGAATGAAGGATACTCATTTGGCCAGTTTAGGTTAATTTATTTCATAAAATCTGGAGTATATATACAAAATTTCAGGTCTCATAAATGGTTGTTTTCAAGGTGTTATGTAAAACTCGCCAAGACATGCGAGTTTCACCAAAGATACTTCCAGTATATATTGCTGGTGACACGTTGTATATAATTGATTATATTGATAAGCTGATAACAGTGCAAACACATGATAATTATAATAACAATATTGAAGACTACAATATAGAATAGTCCCCGTGCTACTCTGATTCTCTGTTTAGAGACCGCATTTGGGTAGAGAACGGAACATGAGACTGAAGGGTGACTTATTTAGTCGCTACAGTCCCCCCCCCCTAGTGACGCGGGAGGAGGAACGAGACGTTTGGTTGGTGGAGCGGTGCTGCTGGTTTTTTCTGTTGCCGATTTGATGTGGGGGCTTGGTGACCAGTTGCTGGCTTGGCAGTGTTGCCGCCATGGCAGTGGTACCGCCGGCTTGTGTGCGGGCGTGGCAGTGTTGCGCCATGGCAGTGGTGCCGCCGGCTTGTGTTGCGGGCGTGGCAGTGTTGCGCCATGGCAGTGGTGCCGCCGGCAGTGTTGCGGGCGTGGCAGTGTTACCCCGCCATGGCAGTGGTGCCGCCGCTTGTGTTGCGGGCGTGGCAGTGTTGCGCCATGGCAGTGGTGCCGGCCGGCAGTGTTGCGGGCGTGGCAGTGTTACCGCCATGGCAGTGGTGCCGCCGGCTTGTGTTGCGGGCGTGGCAGTGTTGCGCCATGGCAGTGGTTGCCGCCGGCAGTGTTGCGGGCGTGGCAGTGTTACCGCCATGGCAGTGGTGCCCCCGGGCTTGTGTTGCGGGCGTGGCAGTGTTGCGCCATGGCAGTGGTGCCGTCGGCTTGTGTTGCGGGCGTGGCAGTGTTACCAGCCATGGCAGTGTTGACGCCGGCTGTGAGTCGCGGGCGTGGCAGTGTTGACGCCATGGCAGTGGTGCCGCCGGCAGTGGTTGCGGGCGTGGCAGTGTTACCCGCCATGGCAGTTTTTGACGCCGGCTTGTGTTGCGGGCGTTTGTCGTGAAGGCGGAGCAGCGATGAGGTTTGGCGAGAAGTACGCGGGCACTAGTACTCGCCTTTTTTCGTTTGATGCCGCGTACGAGCAGGGGGGGTCGCACTTTGAGGCTTTGCTGCCGAAGTAGTTGTGGAAACCAGCAGAGTCCAGAGCTTCTCGAGCGGAAGCGTTGCGGGCGGCGTTGAGGTGTGGGTGAGCGTGGACGGTACTGGCGTTGCTGAGGTGTGGATGAGCGGGGTCGTTGGTGGTCCTGCATTTGCCTCTTGAGAGAAGTGACCTCTGTCGAGAGCTGGGATACCCGCTGGGTGAGCAAGGCGAGCTGAGTGTTGTCCTGGGTCGAAGCTGAGGACACTGAAGAGACAAGTTGTGTAGGAACTGTTGCTGTTGTGGGTAGGTTGTCGTCGTCAGGCATGGCGAAGTTGAGTGAAAGCGCAGGTGTGGACTGGACGGGTGTCCCAGTTGTTCAGGGAACGAAACACGGTTACGCAAGTAGCACTGGTGATGAGTAATCCACAGGGCGGTGAGTAATCCACAGGGCGGTGAGTAATCCACAGGGTGGTGAGTAATCCATAGGGCGGCGAGCGGCGGCCGTGGAGTGAGTTGCGTTAACACTGTGGAGTTGAGGGTTGAGTAATCCACAGGGCTGGTAATCCATAGGGCGGCGAGCGGCGGCCGTGGAGTGATTCAATAACACCGTGGGGCTGCGCAGAATGCGCGTGAGGTCGTGCTGAGGGCGCAAGGAGGCGTCAGAGGGTGAAGTGGCTGCGCTGAGTGCACATAGGCCACTGAGGCGTATGAGGAAGCAGGGCCTGCGCTAAACACGCATAAGGCCGCTGAGGACGCGGTGAGCCGTCTGGAGGGGGGCAGTGGCCGCGCTAAATGCGCATAGGCCGCAGTGAGGCCTCGGAGGAAGCAGGGCCCGCGCTAAACGCGCATAAGGCCGCTGAAGACACGGTAGGTCTGAAGGGTAGTAGCCGCGCTGAATGCGCATAGGCCTGAGGACGCAGTAAGGCATCTGACGGGGCAGTGGCCGCGCTGAATGCGCATAGGCCGCTGAGGACGCAGTAAGGCGTCTGAGGGCAAAAATGCCCTGAGGAAGGCACAGAAGGTGCCGGGGTTTGGGTGGGAACCTGACTAGGTGGCGGCTACACGTAAACGTGTAATTCTCCCTATCCCGCTTACAACCTAGCAATCACCAGTGAAGCTGGAGGCTAGGAATATACAGCGGGAGCAATGGGACGAATGCTTCCAAAAACGCAGGTCCCACGACTAGGAGAGGTGTGCTCTTGTGTCCAGCAAAACATAGAAATTGCATTTCTATGCCGAGATGGACAGCACCAGTTTAAGCCACCTAGAAACCATTAGCTTACACTCCGGGTCACCATTTGTAACTAGGTGGAGTGTTCATAGCTTTGGTTTAACTGGAATGAAGGATACTCATTTGGCCAGTTTAGGTTAATTTTATTGCATAAAATCTGGAGTATATATACAAAATTTCAGGTCTCATAAATGGTTGTTTTCAAGGTGTTATGTAAAACTCGCCAAGACATGCGAGTTTCACCAAAGATACTTCCAGTATATATTGCTGGTGACACGTTGTATATAATTGATTATATTGATAAGCTGATAACAGTGCAAACACATGATAATTATAATAACAATATTGAAGACTACAATATAGAATAGTCCCCGTGCTACTCTGATTCTCTGTTAGAGACCGCACTTGGTAGAGAACGGAAACATGAAGACTGAAAGGGGTCTTATTTAGTCGCTACATAGTTGTTTGCGAATATGTGAATATTTTGCTCAAATAAAAAAACTGAAAAAATATGAAAAAAAATTACAAGTGAACATAATATCACACAAGCAAACATACAAATAAATTAATAGCTTAGCCGAGCGTTAGCTAAAAGATTGAGTGAGGAGGCATAGTGGTAGCCAAGGCTATAGTTCCTCGGACACTCCCTCCCTCCTCTACCCTCCAACTGCGTCGCAGCCACTACTCTCAGGGTCACTGTGACTGAACTCAACTCATTGCCTTGTGTGCCATACTCCAGTAAGCATATACACGATCTTCTTTGTCACCAACAAGCACAATCAACTTTCTTTCAAAGAGAACAGTGTTGCAGCTACTGCGTAATGGCGTCCAGTCACACCAGTGTGGTTTGGAATTATTTCGAGATTATCTCTAGTGACATTGCAAAGTGTAAATTTTGAACTCTTATAATACATGCAAAATATTTCAGTTACCTGTATAATATTAGAAATAGTGTATTACTTGAAATATTATGTAATATTCGCAATTCACATTCGCATTCGCGAATATTAAAACCAAATATCCGCATTCGCATTCACGAATAAGGAAAATAGACATTCGGTCCATCACTAATACATACATATATATCACATACACAAGATATTATTTTTTCTTGATCAGTCATATTACTGATGTCTAAAGTCTATAGGCTCCTGGTCCCCCCTCCTTTGTTCCTGCATGATGTTGCCTCTTGTATGATATTACCTCTTTCTTGCATGCTGGACAAAGTAGTTTTATCTTTGTGTTAAGTCCCTTTGGAGTAAACTCAACACTATAGTTTTGCTCACAACATGTGCAGCGGGCTGAAACCAGCAATCTCAATCATCATTTGTTGATACTAATGCATTTATTTTCACTGTTGGGATCCTCTTCCTAATCTGTCATCCATTTAATTAAATGCTCATATGTGAATATGACTTTGAGGTCAGACACAGGTGTGGAGGGTGGGTGTTGGTGTTTGAGTTGATTGTGGTGAAACACGGGATGCGCATGATGTGCCTCGCCTGTGATGGAGAGCAGGTGGAATGCATTACTTTAGTCATGTTGCTTTCTACTAAATTTCAGATTTTCTTCCTGCTATTGAGTATTCGTCCTTCATACTTCCAATAGATGTCTGTGCTGTTTTGAAGCTTTTGGCACACTGCAAACCTTGATAACATGCCTGTGAAACAATAATCAGGGCGAAACGCTAATAAGAGTTGATGCATCTTGGCTTTCGGGTGACTAAAGTGGCTGGGTTGTGTAGGCATAGTCTCCATAAGGAAGGACAATCTACCAGGTGTCTATTTTGATGATACAATGGGTTCCCGACTTATGAACCAGTTAGGTTCCAAGAGGTTGTTAGTAAGTGGGTTTGTTCGTAAGTCGAACCCACGGGCGTCATACAACATGTACTGTACGGTAGTTTATTTTTTGGCGATTAATACTCTTGAAAAGTTGACTGTGGTAGTGTTCTAACTGTTCCTCCAATGAGCAGATATTTTCCACAGGTCAGATGGCAGCTTGGAAAATCTAAGTCCTAAGAGACGTAAAAGATTCAGAGTTTTCGCGTACCTGATCCCAAGATTAAGATTAAGGTGAGTCTTGGGAAGGTGACAGCAGGTGCGTTCAGTGTAGAAGAGGTTAAGCGCTTGAATTGTATTGAATCAGTTTTTGCCCTCAAATAGAAAGAAAAATGCTTAAATTTGAATTTGTAATATTCTTTGTAAGTGGTGCAGTATTTACATTACAAGATATAGTTTCAGACAGCTTTCCCTCATGCATTATGTAAATGTAAGACAGTAAGAAATTTCATTATTTTGCAGCTGTTCTCAGTTTACTTAAACAATTCATCATTAGAACTCTCGGCGTGCATCTGTTTGCGTATCATGCGTAGTCCCCTCCACTGCCCAGTGTGACCTCCCGTGTAGCTGCCGTACTTCTTCCTGAGAGTTAATTGCTTATTGGCATACTGGCAGAAAATGAGCTTTATGATTTTAGAGACAAATTAATGAACACTGGTAAACAATACTATGCAGTAGAGCTTAAAGAGGGATTAATCTGTAAAATGTATGCATTTGGAATCATGTCTGCTTGTTCTCATATTATTTGCTTTCGTGTCTTCTGTTGCCACATTTTCCGATCCTCTTTTTTTTCTCTCTCTTTCTACATTTGTGCCTACAGTGCCTGTAGGCAGTGACCTCCAGGCGTGGATGGCAGGCCCTGGAGGTTCTCTTGAGGGCTGTGATGGTTGTCCCTCGCCTGTGGTGGCACAGGCATTATTTTTATAGTGACGCCTGTGATTAGAGGCTCATGCTGCCCCGTGTCCTCCGATGCACTCACCATCGAAGGTAGAGTTAATGGGCAGCATGTGGGTGTTCTTAGGCCACTCGACGGTGCAGTAAGATTTTAAGTGGATTTTGGATTTAATCGGGGATCAAACTCGGGTCACCGAGCACGCCACTCGGAGACGCTAACCACTCTGCTATCGCCTTCCCTTGTTGGTATCATTAGTTTCTCCAGTTTCTCTTTATACAACAGCTATTTCAGACTTGCCTATATTGCTATTTTTTGTATCCTCCTTAGCTTTAGCTCCTTAGCTCATATAGTTGTATTCATCTAGTTGTGATTTGCAGGAAAGATCTAAGCTCGTACTGTCCCGTCTCCAAAATACTATTATCCAGCTTGGCTTTGAAGTCGTGAATATTCGTGGTATGTACTACCTCCTTATCCAGGTTATTCCACAGTTCCATGGATCTGTATGGGAAGCTATATTTCTTGATATCTCTCTCTCTTGCATGTGGTCCTTTTCTACTTCTTCCCATGCCCTCTTGTATCTCTTATGTCCCATAAAATCATATTCTCTCTATCAACATTTTCCAGTCCCTTGGAAACTCTGAACACTTAATCAGATCACCTCTTTCCCTTTTCTCCAGGGCTGGAAGATTTAATCTTGACAGTTTTTCCTTGCACAATTCTTCTCTTAAGCTTGGGACCATCTTCGTTGCTGCCCACTGTATTCATTCAATCTTTCTTATACCTTATACCTTTTGGTCTTTCTCATATCTTTTTTTTTATGTGGTGACCAAACCGCTGCTGCATATTCCAAATTTAGTCCATTTAGTCCCCCCCAAAACACTTTTTGGTACCATCCGAGGTGGCAAGGCCTAGTGATGTTTTTTATATTCCCCCATGTCTATAGGATATATTTTGATATGATAGCCCTTGCTAGGTGGTAGTTTAGTGCTAGTAATTGCGGCTTTTATAGCCGCACCCAACGGCACTCAACTACGGACATCCGCAACTGTGAAAGTGATATTACTATAGGTTAACCTTCTGAAAATGTTCAAAATCGAAGTTCATTCAATTCCATTTTTATTTGCTAATATACACACAATAACATAATAAGCTGGCATCAGGTTAAATGACATAAAAGTTAAAACACTAATACTAATGAACAGAAATGTGTCGCTACCATATGCAATGAAGTCTGAATGTGTACTTCTATGCGACTTCTTGTGAACATAACAAAGACTAATATTCTTGAAACTATTGTATTAATAATTTGTTGAGTCATATGGAACCTTTAGACATGCATAGAAGCGCCAGAAACATATGTATCTGTTGTACCGTTTACTCATCCTCTGAATCCTCAGAATCCGGCTCAAGGTCGGGTTCCTGCTGCTGCACTGCTTGGTTGGTGCAGGTCTGGAGCTTGCACATATCAGTGCATGTGAGGCCATTGACGAGGCATGCACAGTCAGGCAGCTTGCAAACCCGTGAACACTTGCAAGCCAGTAGCTCCAACACCACCTCTGGTGCTGGTGCCGAACGCATCCAGAGGATGTTCAGCTTCCCGTCTTCTTCAGTCCATCCATGCTCACTGGGTCTTGGCACGTTGGCCTTGGGCTCTAAACAGCGTCTCCAGATAGCAGCCTGGAAGTTGGCTCTCTGTGCGTGTAGGAAGAGGCAGTCTCTGCATGGTGGCAGCTGGCTTGACTCTGCTTCCCCTCTCTTTGCACAGAAGAGCTGGTAGCGCAGCTCGTTGACACTGTTGCCCCCTGCGGCGCTGCTTCTGCTCTTGTTGCTCCTGCTGCCAGCATACATTGCACAGGTGAACTGCTCAAGCTTATCAAAGATCTCATCGCTCAATTCCCAGCATTGGCCCAGCTGCTTGAATGCCTGGTTAGACGGGTCCTTCTTGAGTAGCGTCAGTGCAATTAGCTTGCCTTTACCGGCAAAGCAGCTTACAGAGTCACATCCAGTGAATGCATGCAGGCCAATCAGGCTGTCGCAGACACCCTGCCCTTGACTTCTCCCGATCTTGTCTACATCTGCGTATCGGGTACGAGTCTTGGTTCCAAACTTCTGGTAGATAGAGATATCCATAGTGCTGTGCATGGCAAGGCTAATGATGAAGACATCAGTGTCCTCTGAGCAAATGAAGGCTGCCTTGTAGCCATCTCTCGCTGCATGCAGCGTGTGGAGAAGCAGGCGGGTATCAGCCTCTTCTTGTGTCGACTCGAGCTCAGGTACCTCCTCCCACTTGTCTTCTGTTAGCTTGAAACAGCTTTGTTCACAGGTGACATAGAGCGCCTTGTCCGGTAACTTCTCTCTGTACTTTGAGAGTTTCCACTCCTCTGTCAAAAACCTGATCAGGGAGGTCTTGTTTGAAGATCCAGACAGGAATTTCCTCCACTGCTGCACATGATGCCCGCCAGCTAGGTTCTTGTATTGGAGAAAGTTGTCGGCACCTCGGTTGACTCGTTCAGCTTGTTTGATTGAGGTGGAGCGGTAGACATCAAAGACTATCAATTCTCTTGCTTTGTCCCCCTTCATGAAGGATATTGGTGAAGGCCAGCTCTGCCACCTGTCCAAAAGTCTTGTTGCTTCCATTCAGCTTCTGGACCAAGCCCATCCCGTCAATGATGGTAGCAGATGGGTTTGGGATCTCTTCTGCTGCGGACACATTCTTCTCCAGTTCTCTGGCAAGGGCCGCCTTGTTTGTTTTCCTTAGCGTCCCATCAGTATTTGCCAATGCCCATGGCAGTGGGCCTAGGGGGTAGGCAAGAACATCCTTAATGTTTACCTGCTGGCTTTCAGCAACCAAGATCATGTGGCTGAATAAGTTCCTGTCCGCCTTAAGAACAATATCCTGCGAATTCTTGGACTTATGTTTGACATTGATGTTGGCGAAAGTCTTCAGGCCTTGCTTCTTCAATTTGCCGTGGAATTTCTCCTGCTGGTCCTCGTCTAGCCTTGCCTTGAAGTCAGCTCTCAGTTGCTTGGCAGCCTTTGTTTGGAGTTCCTGGGCATCACCTCTGGACAGGGTCTTCAACTGTTTCTTTAGAGATTGGTTTTCCCTGACAAGTTCCTGCACAGTTAAGCTGTCTGGATAGATGAGAAGTTTGCCATTATGATCTTGGATGATGTGAAGAAATCCACCAAACTCCTTCTCAATCATTTGCCGCAGGTGCTTTTTGGTGGAGTCCTGCACTTGGTCCACACCAAAGCTCTTCATGGGTGCCACAAGTCTAGAGGTAACATCAGTCATCATCAGGACCTTTGGGGTACCGAAAAGCTCCATTCTGATGTAATGAAAGAGCTCACTGTATGACTGACTAACAGCCGCCTCATATATATCTTCATCTTCTTTGTCATCGGCACTGACAGCACCCTTCTGCTGTGAAGTTTCGCCCCGTGTGTAGAATCTATAGCAAGACCTGTGGTAGTATGCTTCAGTGGCCACAATATCTCTGCTTACAATGCCAAGTATTCTGCTGTCCAGTTTCTTTGTGGCGGAATTCCTGATCTTAGCATCAGCTCTCAGTGCTTTGCACTTCACCAACACTTCTCGAGTCTTCTGTCATTTGGCGTACTTGTTTGTTTTCTGGCAAAATATGCACTCTGCTTCATATGTTCTTGAGGTGCTAGGGATTGCACGACCAGCCCTTGCAGGGTTGCTATTCTCAGGACAGCCATTGGTAGTCTTCTCTTTTTGAGCAAGGATGCCATCTAGTGCTTTCTTCATCGTGAAGATGCTGCGACATTTTCTGTGGTAATTGAGAGCAGGGATCTCTCCTTCGGGAGTGTCTTCAGCCAACTCCAATATGGGCTCATGATGCCGTATTTGAGCTGCCCGGAGGAGAGTTTTCCAGGAGTCGACTGATTGTGGTGAAATTAGGTTTTCATTGTCATCGGAACAATGAATGATGCACTCTAGCCGCGAGCGCTTTGGAGTCGGATCAGTACAAGGGTGCTCAGTGTCCGCCATCATTCAGCTCGTCCATCTGCAACAGACAAGAACATGGATTAGAAAACATTTTTTTCCAGTTCTTTCAACGTAAATACTCTGGTAATATATAAGGCTTAAGACGTAAATGATATCAAGATATGGATTTCTGTGAACATACATTTTTTTGTTTTTAGCCTCTTAGATGTCAATATATAACATTTGAAGAATAATAAGAGTACCATTCAAAAGATGAATCATCACCCTACAATCTCATCTCTGGCATTTTATCGAGAAATTACTTGTTTTAGAGTTATTGAACGAAATATGGCTGGGAAACGCAATTTTTTCAATTGATGAAAACATGCCTGTAACTCCCGGCTTCATTTGCGTAAAAACTATGACATATATATAAAAAATGCATGGAGACAAACCTGTGCAGAATTTAATTTACTAAATCCTTTGTCAATATACCCTTTATGCCTACGATGCACCGTTTCATAAATAAAAACGGAAAATATGAAAAATTACCCTATGAAAGTGGGTTTTTCACAAAAATATACCGTAAAGCTACCAACATGGAAAGGCTATCATACATTATTTTACTTCTATCGATGCAACAAACAAAATGGCACAATTATAGTTTTGCCACCTTGAGTGGTACCGATATCTGGTCCGGCCCATGGACTAATTTGGTTGAATCATTGATACGTACAATCAGCTTTTTTATCATCTCTTCGTCCAAATAAGGGAACGCCACTCTTTTGTTCCTCAAGAGATTATATGTCTCTTTGATAATCTTATTTATGTATCTCTGGTGTAAGGTTGTTGGTAACGATTACCCCCAGGTTTTTTCAATTCATATTACCCTTGCACGCTGCATCCCTTCCTCTGTGTAGTATTCCAACAACCCTGTCCTTTCATTATACAAGAGGCTTTTATCTCATACCCACAACATCCATTCCTTTTTTATGTATCATCCTCATCATTTAATTTCTCCCTATTCTCCTCTAAGTGACCGAACCATTTGATGGTGCTGTGTTTGACCACTAACCATACACAGTTCATTATTCATTATCCATTCCATTCATAATCTTAGGTCTAGCCAAAATATCAAATCTTCCATATTTTGTTTCATTACTTACACCATTTTTTCTTTTTACACCAGAAGCACCTATCAAAAAACTCATCTCCACTGCCTGAATATTTTCTAAAAGTACTAAGACGCCCTAGTAAGGAGAAATCGGATAGTTTATGTGGGTGAAACTAAGGTGATGGTATTTGAGAACAGAGTGAAGTCATTGAGTTTGCAAATCAACATGTTATGAGAGTTGAGAGCTAAAAGCAATAAAATAATGTTGGGTGAATATATAATGGAAGAGGCGAATGAATTAAGTACAGCTAACCCTTGTAGATTGAGCTCTTGCATCATCAAGTTTTGTAAACTTTGCGCATTCATTAAAAGTTCCAGTTCCATCCATATTGTACACATTCCATCTGCAATGTGTACCCAAACTCCACTATCCACACACATCCACACATAAACACAGGAGATACATATCAGTTGCTGAGGAAAATAAGAATGGCATTCAAATATCTGGATGAAGAGATGATTAAGAAATTGATAACATCTTTGATTCGACCAAGGTTGGAATATGCGGCAGTGATTTGGTCACCACATAAAAAGAAGAATATAAGGAAGATTGAGAGAATACAAAGAGCAGCCACAAAAATGGCTCCAAGCCTGAGAGATTTACCATATGAGGAAAGACTTTCAAGACTAAAACTCCCAACTCTTGAGAAAAGAAGAGAAAGGGGAGATTTTATAGCAGTGTATAGAGCATCAATGGGTCTGGAAAAAATTGATAGAGAAGATCTGTTTGTGTGGGACGATAGAAGTGCAAGAGGTCATGAGAAGAAATTGAAAAGGACAACATGCAAGAGGGACATAAAAAAATACAGCTTCCCGTATAGAAGCATAGAAGCCTGGAACAACCTTGATGCAAAAGTGATTAATACAAGAAGTATTCAGGACTTCAAAGGCAAGCTGGATAATAGTAGATTTGGAGACGGGACAGTACGAGCATAGCTCTTTTCCTGTATGTTACGACTAGGTAAATACAACTAGGTAAATACACAAACGCACACATGCTTCACAAGTTAAACACCCCACCGTACTGCCACACCTCATTATCGAAAGAGCTGCTTCCTTTGGCTGAGGGATTTATGCCGTAAAAGCTTGTTTATCATCGGATCTTATCATCACGGCGGAGGCAGAAGGTGTTTTAGAGAGCAAAGCCTACATAGTGCAGAGAGCACCATAAAGCAATGTTGTCTGTCAATGGCTAGTGTTTTTTTCTGTTTGAATTATTCTGAAGAACAAAATTGAAAGTTGTAAGGCAAATTGATGGTCAGAAAACAAAACAATCCGTGGCTGCCCAATTCAGCTTGACAATGGACATTACTATTTCTTACAATGGTATTACATGTGTTTTTAGTGGATCTAAATTGTCGTAATATGGAAAATATGGGAGCATGGAATGGGAGATAGAGAGGGGATAGATATTAAGACGATATAGTACTGTAATCGTCAATCCACCATACTACACTGTGGAAGTAGAAGAAAAGGCTGCCAAAAATTAGGTTTCAAACAGACTGCCCTTTTATTAATAGTGTTTGACAACCCCAAACTTTCTGCTGGGTGTGTAGGCTATCTCTCCCCCTGTGGTTTAGTGTGGGTGGGGGGTCAGTAGTTGTGTATGCGTGGCTGGGGATTGTGCGCAGAAAGAGAGTGGGCAATGTTTGAACTCATATGAAGGTCATTGCCCACTTCAACTCATATATAGATTCTCTGGTTTTCCGCTGTTGTTTTGCAATATAGGATATCAAACAGAGTATTCATATTTTTCATTTGTATATATATGTTTTTTGTTTATCTGAAAAATTCACACCTGATACTATATTGTACCACTATGGTGCAATATGGAAGAATTTCAAGGACAGACCGGAATTCAGTAGTTTTTGCTACAGATACATTAATAGATTATTTTTATCAGATATTTTCAAATATGTTTTTATTATGTCTGCGTATGCAGATTGCATCCATAATTTGTGTACTTAAGGGGTTAATGATGAAGTGTAAATTGTTGAAAACTATGTAAAATCTACTCTTTTTGAGTTAAATCATTCAAACCTTACATATGTAATATGAGCAGTAAGCAACATGACGGAGGTCCTTAATAAATGCAATAGTTGTGTCTGAGATTGCTGATTTTAGAATGTTATCAGTGTAGTTGTATAATATGCAACTACGTAATTATACAGTTCATTTACTGTATTGTAATATGCATTGAAGTAACAGATGCATCTGAACACTATCAATACAGGAAATATAAACACAAGCCATGGCGTTGGTAGGCTGCTGGTGAGACCTTGGGTGTTTCACTATTCTTTATGATTGCTTTGTTCATGGTAATTGTCCTCATCTCGTGGTCCAATGCACCCACTGAAAAGTCATACGGTATAGGTATACCTTATGTGTTTCTGTCTATACCATTAACAAAAATTCCAGCATTTACTGCATTAAGTTACTCTTATCTTACTATTTTCATGATATTTTCAGACCTTTTCCTTTCAATTTTGAGATTTTTTTTCCCAGTTTTAGTCACCACAAAATAGTAATGGGAGCTTTCCTGCACCCGGTACAGGCAATAGGATCATTTGAACAATAGAAACACTACGCATCCAGTTCATTAATTAGGTTTTTTTTTTCTTGTCTTTTTTTTATGTTATGTTTTTTTTATGTCTTTTGCAGTAATTTACCCACCTTTTGGTACGCTGTCATGGTTGCAAGGTAATCCAAGGACAAAGCTTTCACCTAAATGTTGGTAATCTCTATTCAGATTCTTGAAGACTGCGATGCTGCAGAATTCCAACTTTTTTTTCCATGACATTCCAGACTTTCCTATTCACTCATATGTACAAAATTCATATTTAATGGCCTGACACAAATATGGTAGCCAGTATTCACTATGTTTATAATCCCATCCACTGAGGCTGGAAATCAGATGAACTGTCTATCCCTTTGTCAAACAGAAACACTATGGGGTTGCTATCATTTTGAGCATGGCTGTGCAGGTAGAGTTGCCAGATGATGCCATGAAAAGTGGGATAAGGCATAGCAAGGGAAATGCCAAAACTAATTGTACAGCTTGAATGAAAATTAAATGGGTAGGTCTTATTTCTTTTTGTAGTGACTGTATGTCATTGCTCTAACAGTTGTTTCCATCTTGGTTGTTTCTTGTCCCAGGCATGTTCAGTACTGGATTGTTGCTTGATAAAGTTGATGAAGCCAGTGGCGATGTCCATGTTCTTCTGTGATTGCCACACCCACTAAGTCTGGAAGTGCCACATCCTGCAGAACCCTGGTCAGACTCTATGTAAATAACTTTATAGCATATGCTCCTCTGTAGTTGTTTGCAGTGGATCTGTGGTGAGACTGTCATAATGATGGTGCCTTATGTGATAAAACACATGGTTTTCATTGGTTCCAAGCTGTTAATAGCCGGTGCAATACAGTGGGGCATGGTCAAAGCTCAATTGTCTTGCTTTATATCAATACCTTTGCCTTCTGCAATGAAAATGATTTTCTGATATTCAGATATTTCAGCAACTTAATCGTGGTATGTTTGTGCACCACTCAGCTTCCAGCCTGGCCACCATGACATCTTCACAGTAGTTTGACTCTCAGTGCCTAAGTCTACCTAAGTTGTTTTTCTCTGCCAGCTTGCCCTTCAATAACATTACCAACTCCTTTGCTGTGGCCATCCCTGGAAAGATTTCCATAAATGTTGAAGTTAAGCTTATTCAAGTTCAGATACTTCTTTTCCTGATGTCATAATCAAGAACAAATTTAAAATATTGTACTAAGCTTGTGTAGCTCATGCTCAAAACGAACAATGTTCTGAGAACAGTATCAGTTTGCAGTTTATGTTAGGAGTGAGGAAAGCAGGATGTAAGCTTGTAAATTTTGGCACAGTTCCTCAACAACATTTTGTTTTTCACTAAGACCTAGCAGTTATTCCAAAATTGTCTACTCATTTCTTTTCTTCCTGCTCTCTTTTCTTGAAGCATACAGTTTCCATCCTTATAGTTTCGTAGACATTGTTCTTGATGTATATGCTTGACATTGCTCCCTTGAATTGCTTTAGGCTCTCGCCTTTCTCAGGATGTTATCCCTCTGCCCATGGTTGTCTACTGTTATACTGATCAGCCTCATGTTCCAGCCACCCTCAGGATGTTGTCCCTCTGCTTATGGTTGCTTACTGTGATCTTGATCAGCCTCTTGTTGTGGTCATTTCACCATCCAAACCTTATTATCAATCATCTCCCTAGTGTAGATTCTGTCACATACAAGTTGATGTCGAAAAGATCTTGAAATTTGAATAGCACACAGGAAGTAGTTGCAGTATGGAATAGAGGTGCTTCAATTTGCTGCATGTCTATTTTGTGAACCAGTGTGGCAAGTGGCTTCACGCTGAGCAATAAAATCTTCGTGTTTTTATAGCATTGTTTATATTTCGTTTTGTAAATTGTTTTTCATTGAAATGGTGAACATACATTGGATCCTGATCAGCATCCTGAATGGTGGTCACAGAAGACACCAGGCGGGTCGGAGGGCAAGGGTAGCAAAACTATGATTACCTATACTTACTATATTGAACAAAAATCAGGATATCACAATTAGTATTTATATCTCCCTTGCACTCGATGACCTGCAGAAGCACTGACATATTTTTTGCAAGATTGGTTGATATATTCCAAGTCCAGATGTCCCCACAGAGGTGTCAATCTATTCGTGAGGGTTGTGGCAGAGATCAGCATCTGTGACTTGAAGTCGTTTTTGAGAAAGTACTAAGCATTTTCTATTGGGTTCAAGTCTTGGGAGGACCTGACCACTCAATGATAGGCAATTTACTCTACAGATATTGAGTGACACTCGTTGGCCTGTAATAGGATGCGTTATCATGCATGAAGGTTACCTGTGTATGTGTGTGTCAAGAAATGGCATAATTTCACTTTGCAACGTCAAATGATTATAAGTAAGCATGGCAACATTTGTTCAAAATAAGTACTGTACAGGTCACCAGCACCCAGACCATAAGTTGGTGTGGGTGTTTTACACTTCTATGAGTATTGCAGATCATACATGTTAGAGCTTACGAGCCGCCACATGTGTTCTGCCTTGGTCCTGATGACATTGAAACCACTTCCGTCACTGAAAAAGGACATTTATCCATTGCTTTTGAGTCCAATGACCAAATCTATTTTGAAAATTTCAACCTCCTTTCCTTCATCTGCAAAGTAAGCAATGGTTATGCCACAGCTTTCTTCAACAGCAGGCCGAGGTTCATCCGAGTACAGCAGTGCATAATGCACTTGCTTGCGATCTTTCAACTAGATGGGGTACATAGACATCAGCTGGATGGATGATGTGTCTGTCTTTTTTGAGGTTTTCTTTGATAGCCCAGTGTGAGGTTTAGGATTGTTTAGGTTGATATGGAGCCTTGTCTGGCGCTACAGACAATGTACTAAACAGTCCAAACATAACGTCCACTGTAAAGCTGTATCTTTCACAGGGACCTGTTTTTTCTCGTAAAGAAACTATTCTGGCCAGCTCCACCATACTTCATGTCTTTGCATCTATAGTAGGCATAAGATAAGAACAGGAAATAAACAAAACTGGCATATATTGAAGCTAGGGGCTGCTGTGAGCATAGGAGGAGAGCATGCCTTC
>JACEEZ010003781.1:287500-295848 GCA_016584305.1 Chionoecetes opilio
TTATGGTTCGAATAAGTAAATTTGTCGACTATGTAATCACAAAAATGGTTATTTTCACACCTATAGGCAAACACAAACAGCGGTTGATCATCCAAAGCTAACTCAACATGGTAACAATTGCTCTCCCCGAGATACCATGTTTTCTCACTTGAAAGTCATCTTTCCTAATTTCAAAGGCAATCAGCCTGCAAAGGTCGGGCAACGGAAATTCCCGGGATGTTCGTAGAGGCCAGGTAGTGGGAATTCCTGTCATCACATTTTCCAGGTGTATTTTAACGCCTGCATGACATACATCACGCCCCATTACAGTGTAACATCATCATGGGCACAGCGCATTACACTGGGACCTATACACTGGTATCTCCATTTACGAATATAATCTGTTTCGTTAGTTAATAGTTAACCAAATTGTTTGTTATGTGAGTCCATCTATGTGTGGGTTGTCACTAGAAGGTTCCCGTGGTGTAATGGGTAGTATAGCCGCCCGGCAAGCGGAAGGTTCCGGGTTCGATTCCCGAGTGGTGCAACCTTTATTGGTGAGACCCCCTACTCTAACATGGCGCAGTGAGTAGGACCGTGGATGCACATTCCCCCGGTCAGGCCTGCGGGAGGCAGCCTTAGGGGGGAGATGTGTGGGTTGTCACTAGACGGTTCCCGTGGTGTAACGGGTAGCATAGCCGCCCGGCAAGTGGAAGGTTCCGGGTTCGATTCCCGAGCGGTGCAACCTTTATTGGTGAGACCCCCTACTCTAACAATCTATGATATTAAATTTGTTATTCAGTTTGTTTGTATAGCAAAACGTCCACCTATGGGACCCCAATGTACTAGTTTAGTACATTGGTAGTTTTAGATAAAAAGATTTGGCAGTCATGGATAAACATTACGAAAGTAATTATTTGACTGCGTCTCTACGAAAATGTGCGCAAGCTAGATTTATGGTGTAGGTAATTTTACAGTGATGTGCTATGCCTAATCATTGTCCCTTGTATGTAAATACCATCATGAGGAAGTGATTGATATATTTTATACAGTTAGTGTCAGTGGGTTCGTTAGTGGTGTGTGGCAACTCGTCAAAGCCACAACCTACCCAGCTATCCAGACACGTTTTTTTTCTCTCTCTCATTACAAGGGACTGAGTTGACCAAGAGCATTTTTTATGAAACATGGCTGAGCCCGTTATACAATATATAGTTGTCGCTCCACATTCCCGGGGGTTAGCTAGCGTAGATGGTCATGAAAGTTGAAAATCCGCAAACAATTGCTACCCCTTCCGTAAAACTACGCACATACCCCCCATTTTCTTAAATAGCTAAAGACATAATCTATGCAGCTTTAAATACAGTATGAATGACAATAAAGTTGTATAAAGTGGTTAAAATTAGTAAAGTACAGACACTGAAATATCATCAATACAGTAAAGTAAAACTATAATAGTACATACAGTACTGTACTGTACTATACTTATATGACATAATATGTCATATTATGCTGCCAGAAAACATATGTGGTGAGATTGGGGAATGTGTTGAGACCTTATTTCTGTGTAAAAGTCTAAATGCAAGTCAAAATTAGGATGCATCTGGTCTGACACATTGCAGTGTCCTAGACGCCCGAACATGCAGTATTATTTTTTCATTATCCTAAAATCAATCATGATTCATAATAGCAATGCTGTTTTTTTTTGGTAAAAGTTATAACAAAATGTTGCAGCAGGTCTGAGGTTGGCTATTCAGGTAATCATAACAAGTCCCAGTGGAAGCATGATCGACCTTTTTGTATGGAGCTCAGCGTGTTTAATTTCTGCATCTCGTACAGAAGTGGTAGAACACTATACACAATTTGTATTACGTATATATATATATATATATATATATATATATATATATATATTATATATATATATATATATATATATATATATATATAATATATATATATATATAATTATATGTGTATATGTATACAAATATATTTAGTCATAGTCAATACATCTTAGTAGTTAGTAATCTCAAGCTAATATGTGTTCCAGAGAAGACATCTCTCCTGCTTATCCATTCTTTGTTTCTGGATGACTTTACAGTTTGTAGTGGTTTGCCATATTACTTATTATTATCTGAAATTGGTAGATGCATGAAAAAATACCCGACATACACCTTCAATTCAAGGTTAGAATGCTGTTCACTTGCAGCAGTACACAAATCTGCTTCACAGCCGCCACTCCCGGTGGTGGTGTTGTCATGTTACACCCACAGTTACTAAGGTATACAAACATGGTCTGCTGCAGATTTTCTTCTGTTTCGATATTTTAGGACCATTTTGGACAGCTTTATTTTGACTTCATAATTTACACCACAAATAGGTATCATTGTGAAGATATCGATGAAAAAGCTCACAGTTTTTGCTATTACAAAGTTGGTCCTCAGGAAAGGGTTGCCACCCGAAGAATCTCCCATGATCATTCCAGTAATGCATTGCTGACAGTTCCAATCGGAAAATTGTGGCTTGTACTATTGCCGCAAAACAAAGACATTGATGATCACACCTATGTGGAGACCTGTCAAATCACCCTGCAGCCAATATATTTCTGCATGTTTCTACCTTTTTTCTTTTTTTTACCAAATTCAGAAATCTGTCATGAACAGTTTGTAATAGAAATATTCATAATAAGGATCATTCACAGTAGATTGCTCGACTTTGTACATGTACACATGTACACTCAACCCTCAGCTTTCAGCATGTAGCCATTCTGCTTGACAGCTATCATGAGAACCTCATAATCTGCACACCTAAGTTGTAGCACATTTAATAAGGGCTACCACACATGGAAAGTGGCAAAAAATAAATTTATAATTTGACATTCCTGTGCCATAAGACATCATGCTTACGTGTTACAATACTTGTTTCCTAATTGGTCAGTGTCACTGGGCCGGCAAGCACTGCAGCTGGCCGTCACCCATCCCCGTACCCGCCTCTATCAGTCAATTTTACTTAATTTTGTAATATATCAATACTTATTAATAAGTATTACATGTAAATTATTAGGAAAAAAGTGTCAGAATCAGAAAAGCAGGTACTCAAATTTGTTACTTAGGCACCAATTGGAATTATTCTCATTCTTCAGTTCTTCAGTATGGCTATCACACTTTTTGGCTAATGCATGCCATCGCGGCACCAATTAGGTGCCATAGCTGAGAGTTGGGTATATATATATATATATATATATATATATATATATATATATATATATATATATATATATATATATATATATATATATATATATATATATATATATATATATATAAACTGGCCTCCTTTATGACAAATGTTTATCATACCTGAATTTGCTGATTATTCTCTTGATACATAACTTTCATAAAACAATAACTTATTATGATCACAAGCATCATCTACAATTCACACATGATTTGTTGTGAGTGATATGTTTCCATATTAGAAACAAGAAACTAATGACTGTTTACTGGAAGGAAATAAAATGTAATGACACAATAGTAACACTGGTTCACCGTGCAACGGACTGAAGGCTCCTTCCATAGCTAGGCGCTTTTCTGCCATCATAAGTCTGTGCTTGAGAGTAAAATCAAACATTTTGTCTAGACTGACTCTACAACATTTGATAACCTTTGCCTCATGGTTACCTTACATTGTGACAATAGAAACAATTAAGACAACCCTTCTTGAAAAATTAAACTGATTTATACATGCACACCTTGCCCTGGAGCCAATGGGTGAGTGAATAATGGATTACAAGGGCAGGGAAACCGAGCCTCAGTCTTTTAGTGGTAAATTCTGACTGCCTTCGTTTCTATGTATATCTTTTTTTTTTTTTTTTAATAGTTATATTTGCCACATGTCCGAAATGAATGCAGGAAATTTGATCATATAGGTATTGATTAGATAAAATGTAATGAAAATGCTTGACTTGTCATTGCGTTGTTAGTCTGTAGAACAACTTTCAAATGACAAAGAAATCTCATTCCATAGTTTGCACCATGCACCTCAATTAGATGAACCATAATTTATAGAATACATGTACAGTAATGTATGGGCAATACATATTTTTATTAGTATTGTATGCCTCTCATAAGTGATTACAAGACCAAATATTTATCTTTATTCGTAAATTATGTTTCTTTGCCTGTTAGTTTTATGTTTTGGATGGTGTTTAAGTTTCAGTATGAAATGCAAAAATAAAAAATAAAAATATCCATCATATGAATTTTTACGAAAGAGTCAAGGTTTTTTTTTATATATTGATCACAATAACATTGCAATGGGATATATGAAGATGAACCTTCTTGATAAATGACGCTCCTTATTTCATAGTAACAAGTAGTTGTTTTAGTTGTTTTTGCAGTATGTATTTTATATACAGGGGTTAATAAGTCTAAAACATTTATGGTCTTTTTTTTATTTGTTCATTTCTATAAATGTTCACAATTCTGTTTATTCATTCATTTTCTGTTGTGTTTGTGGATGTAGGTTTATGAATTGGTTTACAATTTCTTTCGCCACCGCTCATATGACTACATTAAAGTATACTTTGCTAGATATTGAAATATATGCATTTCTTGAGACAAAGCATTGCAAATTATTTTGTATCCAAATTAATTATTTTTTCTCATTGATCTCAGGTGTTTGTTTGATGTAAATGATCTAATGCATAACAACATTGCGTTTTAAGAATGAGTTATAGGGGGGAGTGGATGTGGTGTAAACAGAATGAATGGTGAAAAAAATGAGAATGTATATGGCATATGGCAGATTTGGTATTACTAGTGATGGTGAGGGAGTGACCTGTGGAGTGGCGGCAATGGTGAAGTGCAGCACTCTGAGATGGCTTGGACAGCTGGAGTGGATGGATAAAAGGATGACAAGAAGAATATATAAGAATAGAATAGATGCTGGAAGTGTGAGAGGACGACTCCCTGATAAATGGGAAGATAGAGTGCTGGAGTATGTGAGTGAGATCTGCTGTAGTTTCAAGCAATAGGCATTAGTGTAGACCTAGATTAGACTAAAGGCATGTCCAGACGAGCGGGCGCGTCCGGCAGGCAGCGCGGTCGGCGGACAAATTCTGCCGGGCAAGCCCCTTGAATGTTGTCGGCATGGCAGAGTTGATGAATGGGCGGGCGTGCCCGACGATGCCAGTAGGAAGTCGAGTGCGGTATAACAAACATGGTGCCCAGTACTACTGTAAAGAAAGTATTGTGTAGCATGATTATTGCTGTGTGTATAAAGTTCTTGATGTGAACCGTTTTACAACAAAGTGATAAGTGCGATGCAAGCCTTCAATGGATCTCTAATGTTAACTTACATCTAGCAGCGTCATAGCTCCTCAAGCCACTGGGCACAGCGGGCTTGATGATTTTGCTTAACGTGGGATCGGACATTTTGATGGTTTGCCAGTCAAATGTGCCCGCTGATCAGGCCCACTCGCCTGGACCTGCCTTAAGAATGAGCTTAGATGTCATTAAACTAGTACTGGTGGCATGAACTAAGACTCCAAGCGAAAGAAAATTTATTCATGTATGTTGTGGTCAAAGTACTTTGTTTTGCCTGTTTAGTGTTTAGTATGAGTTTGCAAATATATGAAAAAAGATGTCTGATTTACTTATCTGAAGAAAAAAATAACGAGTTTGTGAAGGCAGTTCAAGTTACTCATGAACTATGTACACACACACAAACACACACACCACACACACACACACACACACACACACACACACACACACACACACACGTGCTTACAGACTGTATTTACAAGAGAAAGTGAATTTAAAACGAAAAATATAATAGCAAAAGAAAATATAATGGAAAACATAAAAGTAGATGTAATAGAAGTAAAAAGGCTAATGGAAAGTCAAGATGTGAGAAAAGCCCCGGGTCCAGATGGAGTGTCGAACTGGATAATGAAAGAGTGCAGTAACCAACTAGCAGGAAAATTACATAGTATAATTGAGAGTTCACTCAAGGAGAGCAGAGTCCCGCTTGATTGGAAAAGAGCAAATATTGTGCCAATTCACAAAGGAGGTGACAAAGAAGAACCACTAAATTACAGGCCAGTATCATTAACAGGTGTAGTGGCAAAAAGTGTGTGAAAAAATTGTGAAGGACAGATGGTTGAAATATTGGAAGAGACAAACACACTTGCAGGTGGCCAGTTTGGATTTAGAGGAGGAATGTCATGTACAACAAATCTATTGAGCTTTTACTCGAGAGTGATCGATGTGACACAGGAAAGAGAAGGGTGGGTCGATTGCATTTACTTGGACCTAAAAAAGGCATTTGACAAGGTACCTCATAAGAGACTGCTCTGGAAGCTAGAACATGTAGGAGGATTGAAGGGTGGTTTGCTGAAGTGGATGGAAGACTTTTTGAGCAACAGAGAGATGAGAACAGTAATAAAAGATCAAAAGTCAGAATGGTGCAGTGTGATAAGTGGAGTTCCTCAAGGATCAGTATTGGCCCCAGTGATGTTCTTGGTCTATGTAAATGATATGGCAGAAGGAGTGAACAGTTATATGAGTTTATTCGCTGATGATGCTAAATTACTAAGAAAAGTAGAAAGTAAAGAGGACTGTGAGGATTTACAAAAGGATCTAGATAAGATTTTCAGATGGAGTCAAATATGGGAAATGGAGTTTAATGCCAAAAAGTGTAAAGTGATGGAAATGGGCAGTAGCAAAAAGAGACAGAGGAAAGTATTCGATGGGAAACGAATGGATAATCAAAACAAAGGTTGAAAAAGATCTGGCAGTATGGATTAAGGACAATTTGTCACCAGAGAAGCATATAAACAAGATCACAGGAGATACATACCAGTTGCTGAGGAATATAAGAATGGCATTCAAATATCTGGATGAAGAGATGATCAAGAAATTGATAACATCTTTGATTCGACCAAGGTTGGAATATGCGGCAGTGATTTGGTCACCACATAAAAAGAAGGATATAAGGAAGATTGAGAGAATACAAAGAGCAGCCACAAAAATGGCTCCAAGCCTGAGAGATTTAACATATGAAAAAAGACTTTCAAGGACTAAAACTCCCAACACTTGAGAAAAGAAGAGAAAGGGGAGATTTTATAGCAGTGTATAGAGCATCAATGGGTCTGGAAAAAATTGATAGAAATGATCTGTTTGTGTGGGACGACAGAAGTACAAGAGGTCATGAGAAGAAATTGAAAGGGACAACATGCAAGAGGGACATAAAAAAATACAGCTTCCCGTATAGAAGCATAGAAGCCTGGAACAACCTTGATGCAAAAGTGATTAATGCAAGAAGTATTCTGGACTTCAAAGGCAAACTGGATAATACTAGATTTGGAGACAGGACAGTACGAGCATAGCTCTTTTCCTGTATGTTACAACTAGGTAAACTAGGTAAATACACACACACACACACACACAGGAGATACATATCTGTTGCTGAGGAATATAAGAATGGCATTCAAATATCTGGATGAAGAGATGATTAAGAAACTGATAACATCTTTGATTCGACCAAGGTTGGAATATGCGGCAGTGATTTGGTCACCACATAAAAAGAAGGATATAAGGAAGATTGAGAGAATACAAAGAGCAGCCACAAAAATGGCTCCAAGCCTGAGAGATTTAACATATGAGGAAAGACTTTCAAGACTAAAACTCCCAACTCTTGAGAAAAGAAGAGAAAGGGGAGATTTTATAGCAGTGTATAGAGCATCAATGGGTCTGAAAAAAATTGATAGAGAAGATCTGTTTGTGTGGGACGATAGAAGTGCAAGAGGTCATGAGAAGAAATTGAAAAGGACAACATGCAAGAGGGACAAAAAAAAATACAGCTTCCCGTATAGAAGCATAGAAGCCTGGAATAACCTTGATGCAAAAGTGATTAATGCAAGAAGTATTCAGGACTTCAAAGGCAAGCTGGATAATAGTAGATTTGGAGACGGGACAGTACGAGCATAGCTCTTTTCCTGTATGTTACAACTAGGTAAATACACACTCTCCGTAGTGTACTACATGATATTCCGTAGTGTAGTGGTTAACACGCTCGGTTTACAACCGAGAGATCCCGGGTTCGATCCCCGGGCGGAGCGGAGAAAGATAGGCGGTCTTCTTAAAACCCAGCAGTGAATGGATACCGGGTGTTAGCCAGGGGGTTGTGTCCCGGGACGGACCAGGGCGGGGCGATTTTGAGTCTATCTCGCGTGGACAAGACCATGGGGGAATGACACACACACACACACACACACAGGGAGAACTCCGTAGTGTAAGGGATAGCACGCTCGGCTCACAACGGAAGTCCCGGGTCGATCCCGGCGGAGCGAGACATTTCGACAC
>JACEEZ010003781.1:301774-311774 GCA_016584305.1 Chionoecetes opilio
AAAGAAACTAAAAACTTTTCCATTCTGCCTATGTACATCCCCAGTGCCAGAACATCCTTATTATGCGATGTTCAATAGTCTTATCTCAACTGAAAAGATTAGATGCAAATGATAAGGGAGGTCTCATACTTTCCTTGTGGAGAGAGGAAGTGTGAGTAAATATAGGTTCAGGAGTACTAATGGGTACCTAATAGCTTTGACACGTGAAATCTATATGAACAAAACACTACAACAATACAACAGAAATACCAACAGGTATACAAACAACTAATGACTTTTAGAAAGTAAATGTACTGAGAGAGTCTAATTTCTACTAAAGAATGTACAGTAGGGCCGCCGGTACTAACATGTATTTCCTTAGCGCCATTCACACCTAGCACGGAGGCAAAAATATCCATGATATGCGTACCTAACATGCCACTTGTGGTGTCCTAAACACGCCGCCCGGTGGCCTCCAGTTTTGAGTCCCACGGGCTCCTCCTCGCTACCGACTCAGTTGCCTGGGATGTCAAACTGCACATTTTCCAGCGTGCCTGCCAGTGTTTTTTTTTTCTTTTTCTTTTCACTTAGATATATTGTTTGTGTTTTCTTTACCATGACCTGGGATTTCAGGTGTTTTTCAATAGAATGTTCCCTTCTTATTTAATGTTTTTATGTCCTTATTTACATTATAATAGAAAAGATATAATATACTAAAAGTATGAGACACTTATTTTGAGTAAGGAAATCCCATAATGATAAATTTAAATTAGTTTGTCGGGGAGAGGGGCTTGGCCCTTTAGAACCAGTTACTCTATGGTTTGAGACTCACCCCTAACGCGATTTAAGTCTAGCGTGGTGCCTTACCGGAACCAATTAACAATGTTAGGAGTGGCCCTACTGTATTTAGGTTGGAATTACTGTAGATAGCCTACCTAAACCTACCCCTGTACACTGTGTCAGGAATATTGTTTTAGGGCCTTCTTTAAAATTTGTGTGAATCTTCCCAGTCAAATGATGAGCGTTGTCCTCAGAATGTTTCATAACTGATGTTTTATACTGAACTGAGGGCTGTACTACTGGCTTTATGAATATCCAGCTCCTTTTGGATGTTCCATTTTATGAGGTGTAGTGTTTGTGTGTGTGTGTGTTTACGTACGCATGGGTATTTTAAGTACTTCTGGGATACAGGATTTGAACCAAGCTTGTGTTGTCCCATCTCCATATCTACACATCTACTCTAGTTATAAGCTCGTGGGTGTTCCTTGCTCACACCACCTCTGCATCCAGATCATATCAATACATGTGTGTGTCGGAGCATGAGTTACAACAAAACATATTCATGTGTAATTTATATATTGTCAGTCATGTTGCATGAGCACAACCTGTCCATTGATGTGCACCTTGGGTATAAGAAAGTTTTTAAGAAGTGGTGACAAATAAGCTAATTATTTTAGATTCCTTAGGAGATTATATAGTTCACAAAGGCATGTTGCAAGTGAATAGCTGCCAGCAAAAAAAAAAAAATATTAGATTATATTAGTAGGTTATTCTGCTACTTCTGTGGTGCCCTTTGAATAGAATTTTCAATGTTCATAATGAGAAGAATGAGACAATGGCTGCCATAAAAGACAGCTTTTCCTAAACAGAAAGGTACACTGTCATGCCCCCTTACTCTGTAATCCTTATTGAGAGGGGATGGCTGCACATTGGAATGCAAACATATCTTATCTTATTCAGAAAACATTTCTGCTCCTAAGAAATATCCAAAGCATGTGTTCATAGTGAATTGTGTCTATTTAAAAAAAAATGCCAGTCTACAATTATCTTTTAGTTTGCTTGAGAAAACATCTGTGCCCTTAAGGGAAAAATAGATTTTAAAATTTAATCTCTTCTTTTTCGTATTTGAACATTTAAATTCACTTGATCTGTGAAACCCAGACAGCATTGTATTTAAAAGTAAAAAAACTTGTCATGAATAATTTTTTATGGGCCAATTTTATGAAATTTTGACTTTGAAAATATTTTTAAAATTTTGCATTTTTTAGATGATTTTAAATACAAATTTTCCCTCCCTTTTTTAAAGGGAAATTTTGGGGAAAACTCGACTAACACATCTCTCAACCCCATGAACAGCAGGTCTCAGACCGTAATGGGCGCGATATGACAGTATGGAAAAAAGAAGTGACGTTTTTTTTTTTTTAAGAGGGATTTTTGTCCTGTCTTTTGCTCTTGAGGTAAGATTTTATGCAAAGCTCCCCCTTCAGCAAGGGTAAAAAGGGAGCCCAATTTTTGGAACACCAACATGTTTTTCCCCCAAGCCATTGTTTATCTACATTAGATCTATTATTTTTTTTACCCACTAACTGAAAGATGTATTTAAACAAAATGTCCCCCCATCGGTAAGGAAATTTTAAACTGCTGTGTATGTTTCCTTTCAATAAAAGTACATTTAAGGTTACCATTTGGAAACTAATTGTTGCGGGAAAAAGATCCCCAAAGCAAAATTTCCCAAAATGGTTTTAAACAATGGAAGAGTTAAGGGTACCAGATGTAGGGGGAGCACGCTGGGTTCCCAAAACCGAGAATTTCCGGGTTCGCCCCCGGGGGGAGCGGAAAAAATTGGGCTGTTTCCTTTAAAACCCAGCCCTGTCCACCCACAGTGAATGGTTACTGGGTGTTACCGGGGTTTTCTGAACCGCCTCCCGGGGTGCTGGCTTGGGCCCAAACACTATAAGCACTGCAGACAGCTCTCTCCCCTCCTTGAGGGGGAGAGAGCTGTCGGGTTAAGTGGAGATCCTTTCTCAGCTACGTCATAACTGCAAAGTTCTTCAACCAAAAAAAAAAAAAAACCAAAAAAAAAACCAGAGCCCTCAGAGAGCTAACCTTTTCTTGTTTACTTAGTGACTGAAATTTAAAACCTAAATTTTTTCACCCGCTGTTACAGAACCCAAAGGGTTAAATTTAAAGTAAAAATAAAAGTTTTAATTTTCTTTGCGACAACGGGGGATCTAATAAATTAAGATAGATAAATTTCCCCCGGGGAATTTAATGGAAAAAGTAAGGTCTTTTCCAAAAAAGGGAAAATATTTGCCAAATGTAAAATAGGTTTTGCCAAATGCTTTATTGATTTATTTTAAAAGAAATATTTCCCAAAAGGGGCAAAAGGGTCGCCAAATGAAATCAGGATAGAAATAGACTGGGGTCGCAAAATTAAATTTCCCCAAAGTGTGGGGGGACCTTTTACTTATTTCATGGATGCATCTATGTGAATGAAAAGGGTTTTTACATATGGTTTTTTATAAAGGAAAAAAAAAAAAAAATACTTTTACAAAATGGTATCTTTAAAAAATTTGTAGTTCTTTGATGTTTTGTTTTTAGTTATGTCATGAAATTTTTTTTCATGATAAAAAAGGTGTTTTTTTTTTTCATATCTTTTGTTATTTATTACATTAAATCATTAAATCTTAAAACCTTATTTAAACTTTTCCATTTAAAACAAACACTTTTTATATTATTATAATAAAATTTTTATTATTATTTATATAATTTTATAATTATAAAATATTTATATATATTATTATTATATTATAATTTTTATTTTCTTTTTTTATTTTTTTTATTATTTTTTATTATTTTTTTTTTAATTTTTTAAATTTTTTTTTATTATTATTTTTATTTAATTTATATTTTTTTTTTTTTATGTTTTATTTTTTTATATTTTTTTTTTTTAAAAAAAAATATATTTTATTTTTTTTTATATTTTTATTTTTTTATATATATAATTTTATTATATAACTTTTTAACTGTATTACCTTATGGCTGCGTTAAAAACCCCTTTTAAACCTAAAAAAACCACAAAAATTGGGGGTTTCTTATACCCCCAGTATAAATGTAACCTTTAAATTTAAAAATTTTTCTTATTCTTCTTTTTTTTGCCCTTTGTTCATTCTTATCGCTTTCGGGCCTCCTTCTTCCTACTATCGGGTTTCAGGTCACTACAACGTCACTAAAACCAAGGGGAATTTTTGGGGAGGAATTCGTAAAATATTGTGCCTGGCGACATAGTGCAGTGGCAAGTGACTGGCGACTATAGTTTATCTACGGAAGAGTGATAGGGATATTTGTGGAAATGATAGCATTTCGTTAATTTGTTGTTTATAGAGAAGATGGGGTTGGTATGGTTGAAGATGACAATTTTGTCATTGTGTGCACATTCACCTTTTTTTGGATTTAAATCAAACAACAACGTCATGTGTGGTTTTTTTGTTTCGCTATCAGCTATGTCGCCGACGGGGGGCCCCGACAAGCTACCTTGGAGGGGGATCTTTACGGAGAGTATACCCAAAAACCCCCGTTTTTATAGAAATTTTGGGCGCGTCTTATACACCAGTTGTCTTTTCGCGCCTATACGGTAATATATTAATTAAAATATTATATATAATATTATTATATTTATTAATTTTTTAAAATTTTACACGTTACAGGGAGGTCCCTTTACAGCATTCGGTATACAGAATCCGATGATATGAAATAAAGAAAATTTGGGTCTATTTTCAATATACGAGTCGAAAATCCAAGAACACATTTTAAACTGGGTGAGAAAATTTTAAGTTCAAAAAAGCGCGCCCTACCACTCCCGGGGTGGACAAAGGGGGGTTTGTTTACCCCATGATACCCCTAGCAAGCCGGACTTGAGGGGTTTTTTAAACTATGGCACGGCCGACATTTAGGGGTAATTAAATTATTATATATATTTTATATATATAATATTAATATATTAATTTAAAATATATTTATAATAAAATATATTATATATATAATTATTATAATAATATATATATATATATTATATATATAAATATAACATATATTAATTTTTACATTATATTATTCAGAGACGCGAAGGGGTTGACGCCGCCTTACAAAAAAAAAATTTTTTGATTAGCAAGGAGAGCCCTAAATGAAATTGCACTCATACTGAACTTACATTTTTTGGCACTCCCCCCCTTCCTTTTACTTCTTTGAAGGCATCTGGGACACTGGGCAAAGGTTTTGCAGAAAAACGGTGTAAAACTGCCCCCCAGATGCTTTATAGCAGCCTCAAGTTTTGGCACCCCACATGTGTCCTACCACACAGATTTCTTCTTTTGTTTTATCGTAATTCCAATCGGATTATATCTGGGTGCTCCCAGGCCAACCATAATGGGGAACCCCCCAGTCTGTTAACCACAGCTTCACTGACTTTGCAACATGTGCAGGGAGAATCCTCACAAACACCTCTGCCTTTGGTTTTATAAAAAGAACACTAAACGCAAAGAGCTCCAAATAAATTTTTCTGGTTCACTTTTTCATTTTGCAGAAGTCCAATCACCAACTCCATTTATACCCCCAAACAGCCCCAAATCATAACGAGGGTGGGTGTTTTATGAAATTGATGGTGTCCTTGGATCCAAAGGGTCGCGCCTGGTTTAAGTACACACGTGTGAAGGGATACCATGACGGTAAAAGTCGCCTCATCATTCCCAAAGCTGGTTTTTTCCTTGTTTCTCTCTCCATCATATATTTTTTTACAAACTTTTCTCGTGGCCTTCTGTGGATTAAAAGCAGTTTCTTACGAGCACAATAATTTTGTACCCCGTCATCATGCAGCGTTTTTCTGCACCTCCTGATGGACACAAAAGCCTTAACGTGGGTTCTTTTCCTTTAAAACCCCCTGCTTCAACCTTGTTTCTTGCTAAAACCCGCCCGAAGATCAGTACACGGTCTTCAAGGTTTTTTGCTAACCACCTGGAGATCAGTACATGGGTCTTTAGGGATTTTTGCTAAACCCGCCTGGAGATCATAACGGTCTTCTAGGTCATCTTATGAGGGGCCCCCAGGGATGGGAAAGGGTCGGGGGCAAGGCCTCCCCCCTGTCCTTTACCCCTCAAAACCGTCGCTGCACTGTCCTCTCTTAACCTTTTGATCTGCAATAAATGGGGGTTGTGCCAGCTTGGGATAAAATTTCCCGCCAGTGCTAAAAAAACATCAGCTTATTTTTCGTCCCCGGGGGGGAAATTTTCACCCTACTTCACTTACCCCGAATAAAAATGGCGTCGGCCCTTAGGGTGTCTTGTTACTCCTCTCTTGAAAAGATTTAAGTCGTAGGAAGGTGGAAAAATAGAAACAGGAAGAGAGTTCCACAGTTTACCAGTGATCTCAGTATTTGTGTTTATGTTTGAGTTCAACACTTTCCGCACCTACTGTATATATATATTATATTGGGCAGCTCCACACCACTGGATTACGGACAGTGGATGCCAATCCTCCCATTGACAAAACCGCACCCTCTCTTGACGAAGTCAGAGAGGCTGTAGCAAAGTTGAGGGGTGGAAAGGCATCTGGTGTTTGTAATATCAGTGCGGAGCTCCTTAAAGCTGGGAGTGAGGCCATGATCTGCGAATTGCATGCTGTCCTGACTGCCGTGTGGCAATCAGGTACCATTCCTCCTGACTGGAAAAGGGGGCTGGTCGTCCCTATCTGGAAAGGGAAAGGGGACCGTCAAAAATTACTGCGGTAGTACATTGCTCAGCGTGCCAGGCAAGGTGCTAGCCCATCTATTGCTGACACGGATCTGCAGCCATCTGCTGAAGCATCAGAGACCTCAGCAGTCTGGGTTCATGCCTGGTAAGTCAACAAAGAATCGTATCCTAACGCTTCGTGTCCTGGTGGGACGCCGACGTGAGTTTCAACAGGGGCTGCTTGCAGCCTATGTTGATCTCAAGATAACATTTGACTCAGTGCATCGTCAGTCACTGGGATCTTTTGCGACTTTACCGGATTCCTGCAAGGACTATTGGTTTGATGACTGGTCTGTACTCTGGGACTGAGAGTGCTGTAATGGTTGGGGGAGGTGTATCCAGCTTCTTTCCTGTTAATACAGGAGTGAGGCAAGGGTGTTTCCTTGCCCCATCACTTTTCAACACTTGTATGGACTGGGTATTGGGCAAAGTTGTAGATCAAAGTGATTGTGGAGCATCCCTTTGCAACACCAGGATCACTGATCTTGTTTTTGCCGATGATGCAGTAATCTTTGCTGAGTCGCTGGAGGTACTGGTGATGGCTTTCGAGGCGCTGCACGAGGAGGCAAAGCCTTTGGGACTTGAGGTCTCCTGGCTCAAGACCAAGGTCAAGTTGTTTGGAGGCTTACTAGATGAAACAGTATAGTATGTTCATGCGTGCGGCGAGGACATTGAAATCTTGGAAAGTTTTACATACCTTGGTAGCGCAGTCCATAATGATGGGGGGTCGCGTCAAGAAGTCTTACGGTGGATTGGCATAGCCCACGCTGTTATGTACTCACTCAGCACGAGTATTTGGCGTTGTCGGTACCTGTGCAGGAGGACAAAGATCCGGATCTTCAAGTCGCTTGTGATCCCTGTCTTACTGTATGGTTGTGAGACATGGACACTAAATAGCGACTTGAAGAGGCGAATCAATGCCTTTGGTAATAAGTGTCTTCGCAGAATCATGGGGTATCGCTGGGATGATTACGTGTCAAATCAGCGATTGCACCGTGAGACTGAATCGAGGGCTATTACCTGCACAGTCCGTCAGCGCCAACTTTGGCTATATGGGCATGTGGCTCGCTACCCTGAAACCGATCTATCCCATCGGGTTGTATCTGTAAGAGACAATCCGGCATGAAGGAGGCCAAGGGGGCGCCCTCAAGGCTCGTGGCTGGGGCAAGTTGATGTTTCCTGTCGAGAGTTGCTTGGTATGGGAAGGGAGCCTGCATGGGGACTCGCACGAGGTGACCCCCGGGAGTGGCGTTGTCGGGTGGGCAAGGCGACGCGCCCCCCGGTGTATGTCTTCAATAATTGATTGATTGTAAATATCAATTATCAGTAAAAAGATGTATAAACCATAAAATTTTATTCTCTGACTTATACCCATCATAATTACTTAGTCTTTGACCCTATCGAGTTTTGAAAATTGTTTTTTAGTTGTACAATGACTGCTTAATCCATTAATGTAAACAACATTTTCCTATCTTGTGTAATAGGTGAGATAGATGCAGAAATATAAATATTTTCAAAAGGAGGTGGAGTGATGCTGAGAAGGTAGCACATCGCCGCCGCCTAGCAGGCTTACCAACCGACCACCGCCAAACGGGAGAAATGTAGCCAATTTTCTTATATGAATAGACTATAGTTACCCCACGGAAATGCAACATAGCATGATACAGTAGACATTCTTAACTAATCTTTGCATATTTCTTCTATATTAGCATAGTGAATATAATAAGTACCTCTCCCCCACTTTATGCTATCACTTTATATTTAGTATCTGAAGGGCTCCTACTCACAACAACCAACTTCTTTGTTCAATAAATTTTATTCAAATTATTGAATGGTTAGTGTTTGTTGCCTTTCCCTATTGATTATTCCACCCTAGTCGCCTCCGTGGTTTAGTGGCTAGCGTGCTTAGCTACGAATTTGCAGGCCCTGGTTCGAATCCGGCACAGGGCAAGTCGGCGGCCAGCCCACCCAGCGGTTCATTCTCCCTTTTGGGGTTGATAAATGGGTACATTGGGAAACCTGGGGATAACCCGGATGTCACACTAGCCCTGTGTCCCGGGTAACGGTTTGTCACCCACTACAGGCTCAAGGGCTAATGCGACGGAGATGAGCACCGAGGCCACGTGCAGCATAGCGTATGCCCCCATCTTTACCTTACCTATTGATTATAGTATTTATGTATGAATTTAAGGTTTAGTGTTTAAAGTAGACAAAATGAGCAAAGAAATCACAATGCCCTTAAGGTTCCAGTCTGATACTCAGTCCCCCCCACCAAAAGTATCGGTTTCTGGACCAGTTATGTTTTTTTCAGTCTCTTTACATCGGTAGTCACAGAGCCCCACTAATTTTCTTCATCAAGTTTGACTATTTTGAAGATTAAACAGTTTTTATGTTTTTGTTTCTCAAATACCCAATATGAGCACATAGTTTATCAAAAGAAGTGAAATGTTCGGCTATAATTACAAAGAAACAACTCCTTTCATCAATAGAAATGAAAATCTTAAGAGATAGCAAAATGAAAACCTAGAAATGCAGGTAATTGTTTTCCAAGTTTTATTTTCTGGTACATATACAACAGTACACTCAACCCTCAGCTATTTGGTGCCACTATAGGCGAACAATAGAGCTTATGATAATAATTCAAATTAGTGCCAGAATCTCTAAGATGACCACATATTTTACCACTCACATTTTTACCCTGTTTTTCCAACATAAAGAAATATTACATTAAAAAAAATCATAAATACATACAATAGTTTTGCATTCTCTTTACGTTTTTTAGCATGATAAGGGGCTTAGGTGGATGGATAGATTCTGAGGCTTGTGTGGAGTGTTAGTGACTACCACGACGAGGGTGTAACACGTCCACGATTTTGTCAGCTGTAGCACTAGTGAAGCTCTCAAAGTCAGATGGTTCCTTTCACCCTTTCAATCAACTGCACAATTTGTTATTTCTAAGCATAGGTCAAGTTCTTCCTTTTCTCAAATTCTCGTGCAAGGGCCGCATCATTGCTCTGCCTAATGCTGGGAGGAAGACATTGCAGTAACTCGGCCATTATTGTATCACAAAAGGTTTCCACACGGTTATCACTTAACTCTGAGAGAGTGCGCACTCTCAACTAGGATGGCAGGAATAGTCCAGGGATCAAGCAGCCAATCACAGCACGCCTCTTAACGTACTGACGTCAAAATCAACCAATCCACAACCCCTTGCTGGGTCTGGCCAAGATCTGACTGCAGCCATGGCAGTAATAGAACGATAGATATGGTTGGGGCATGATAGACATGTTTGTGCAGATATACAAGGCGTGATAGCTGTAAAATCCGATAACTTAATGCGCTATAGCTGAGGGTTGAGTGTGTTTATAAGTTATAATGTCTTACAAATATATGTGGGCATCCATACAAATTGACTTTGTTGAATTTTAAGAGAAATTTCATTGATGTGTGAGAATCTA
>JACEEZ010003781.1:316774-344834 GCA_016584305.1 Chionoecetes opilio
ATATATATATATATAATATATATATATATATATATACCGTATTTGCCGGCGCATAAGACGCATTTTTTTCCCTTAAAAAGGAATGCAAAGTTCAACCCTGCGTCTAAAGCGGCATATTAGCGCATGAGAGGTCGGCAGAGAATGCAAACAGCCGTGGTGTATTACTAAAGGGTCTGGAGTGACCTCTGCTGAGCAGTGGTCCACTGAGCACAAATTTGTAACTGTGTTATCAACAGTAATTTTATAATACTAAAAAAAGGTTGGAGTTTAAGAGAAAAAATGAGCTGGGGAACCAAAAATACGATGCTGCTCCAAAGAGGGCCGGTCGTGAAAACATCTCACCTCCCGGGTGTGCTCTCCTTTGAAAAAACATCTGAAAAAACGTCCGGCCACCCCTCCGTCACCCACCAGGGTCATTACCGTCAGATCCCCCCGCACCCATGGAAAAAAAAAACATCCCCATTTTAAATGTGCCTTTAACCCGCATTCGACTCGGGCCAAACAATTTAAACACAACAGTTGGAAGGAGATGATAGGGGGAAAGCAAAAAAATGGTGTGGAATTTTGGGGGGACTGGGTTTTGTAGATAAAGGGAATAGGAAACAAAGAGCGGTTAAGTTTCTTTAAAGGAGTGTGACGGTGAAGGGAGTGTAGTATCTTGGGGAGTTGTCCATACACAAGGATGGAGAAAGGGCGTCCTGGCTTTGTAGTTTATTTGACGGGGCGGGTCATTGTAAAACGTGGGGAAAGGGAGGGGCAGCGTGTGTTCTCTGTGTGTCCTGAGCTGACTGAAGACCGGGTGGTGTTGCGTTTGTCGGCGGGGAAAAGTCGGGTCAGCGTCAGGTCCCCTCGGGGCCTCAAAATTCTGGCCCCGACGGGGGGGGCCCTAAGCCATGCAGGTGTTTATGTGCGTGTGTTGTTGGCCGCTACGGGAAAAGAGAGATGGGAGACAGCATAGGGCTTTTGTACCACCTCGACCCCTCAATCCTAAAAAGTGTACCCTACGGATAAGGAAACTGTATGAAAGAGTGCTAGTAAAAGGCTGCAATGGTACCTGTAGAGGGGAAAAAAAGTCTTCCACCGGTCACCAAGCCAAGACCCCTCACGGCGCCACACCGTCGCCTAAAGGGCCAATCACACCATCCATCATGGTAAAATTTGGGGGACGGACACGTTCATCACACCTTTTAGAATTTCTTACATTAAAACAAATTGACGTGTTACACTAAACGGGTGCCGCCGTCACGACGGCCCCCAAATACACCCCACGGGGCCGTCCGTAAAAATTTTCTGGGGAAGAATATTTTAACGTAATGAACGTGCCGTGCTAAAAATTTCGTTTTTTCCTAAAGGGGCTTTATGTACCCAAAAAAATTTGTCTTAGATTTAAAACTCCTTTTCTTCATCCGACAGAAGTCTTTTAAATGCAAATTTTTGCATACCCTCTGAGGGCACCAGCTCCCTAGAGGGGAGCGGGAACTCCCGAAAATGAAGAACCGTGACGAATAGTGTGAATAAAAGGCACGGCGCGGAACGCTGCCGTATTTCAGAGTGTGAACCGCCTTCCCTGTCCCTTTCCGAAGAAAAAATCAACCCTCGCGACTGTGATAATAGATCATAGGTGTAAACCGTGAAAATATCGTCGATCCCGAAAAGGGTGCCCTTCAAAAATTACACAAAAACAAAAAGGGTCAAGGTTACCAGTGTTTCAAAATATCTTCGTGAATTTTTGTTTTTTTGGGCCACCGTTTTCGACCAAAATTAAAGTCCTCCTGAATATTTTGATGTGTCTTAAATTTAATTTTTGGCTCTAAATTTTGCGGAAAATTTTTTTTGGGGCATGTGTGTATTGGGGGGGAGGAAACCGCCCCTCCGGTCGGGCCCGCAAAATTGTACGTTCACACTGCCAATTTTGGTAGTTTTTGTTATTTCTTATATCATCTGTTATAAACCAACCCCCCCCTCCCTTCTAACTGATTTAACCTAAGTTAATTTTGGCTGAAGTAAAGGGAGATTTTCATACTAGTGTAATGCCTTATTTTCAATTGCGCCATGGGAAATGGGTTCAAAATACTTAATAAAAAAGCTACACGATGGTGTTGGTAAGGTCCTAGGGCTTTTGAAAGCCTACTACCAAAAAAATTCCAAAACTATACTGCAAATTTTCCACAAAGTCAAACACGCAAAAGAAACAAAGGGATACCTACAAAATTAAATTAACCATTATGTCTAGGTCCAAAATATTAGAAAAGCAATTGTGGGGGGTCCGCAATATATTATATTTTTGACCGTTTTTGGTTTCACGTCATTCCTTTCATTTTAACTAGTATAATTTTTTATTCCCATTCACTGCACAGTGAATATTTTATTTAGGCACAGCCATAATTATAAAATTTGCTTTCCCCCTACAAATCTTTAATTTTTTTTTAACATGATAATTTTACGAAAAAATAATAAAATTCATCAAAAACGCAATATTTTTTTTTTTTCAAAACCCCTTTTGTAAAATGGGGTGGTCTTTGCGGAGGTGCGTCTTATGCGCCGGCAAATACGGTATATATATAAATAATATACACAGCGCGCAAAAATTTGTTCGCCGCATCATAACAGACGTCCCTAAGGGAATTTTGAAAAAGTACTCTATACAGCCTGTAAATTCCGAGAGGGTTCCTACATTGGGACTTGTTTAAAGCACGGGCAGTCTTCAAGACCCTTGAGAATGTTCGATGCCACTTGTCAATTTAGACGAAGCATTTTGAAAAAATCGCCCACTCCCCGGGGTAATTTGAAAAAGGCCGCGTTGGTATAACTATCATTATTTTCATAATGGGGGAAAGAAAAACCTAACAAAAGGGAAAAATTAAAATTATTGTGACCCTACCAAGGGGAGAGGCAGAGGAAGAAATATAAGGTTGGGGTGTTACGAGGGGGAAAGTGTGATAAGTTGGTGGAGAGTTCGTAAGGGGGCGGGGTGGCAAACCATAACATAAAAAGTGGCCAGGGCGAGGTGTAAAAACTTGCAAGCACCGTAAAAAGTCATGAAAGTCAAGTGGGTGCCCCTCCTAAAAAAAGAGAAGAAAATTATTACGATATGACATTTACACCTTGTGTGGCCCCTTCTTTTGTTATTTTGGGTTTTCCCACCCCGCCACCCTTCACGAAAAATCTCCACCAACTTTATCACACATTTTCCCGTAACACCCACAACCTTGATATTTTTTCCCCTGGCCCTCTGCCTTCGTAGGGGGCACAATAAATTTAATTTCCCTTTGTTAGGTCTTTTTTGTACCCATTATAAAAAAAAATGATGTTATACCAACGCGCGTCTTTTCAAATTACTCGCGGGGATGAGGCGATCCTTTTCAAAAAGCTTCGTCTATAATTGACAAGTGGCATCTGAACATTCCTCAACGGTCTTGATAGACTGTCCGTGCTTTAAACAAGCTGCCATATGTAGGATATCTCTCTCGGAAGTTACTAGGTTGCTATAGAGTACATTTTCAGAATTCCCTTACGGGAGCGTCTGTTATGATGCGGCGAACAATATTTTGGCGCGCTGTGTATACCGTATTTGCCGGCGCATAAGACGCAGTTTTTTCCCTAAAAAAGGAATGCAAAGTTCACCCTGCGTCTAATGCGGCCATATTAGCGAATGAGAGGTCAGGCAGATAATGCAGAACAGCCGGTGGTGTATTACTAAAGGGGTCTGGAGTGATCTGTGTTGAGAAGTAGTCCACTGAGCGCAAATTTGTAACTGTGTTATCAACAGTGATGCATAATACTAAGAAAAGGTTGGAGTTTAAGAGAAAACATGAGCTGGGGCAACAAGATAGCGATTGTTGCTGCCAAGACGGCCGTGTCAGATGTAAACATCAACCACCGCCCGCTGCTGCTCTCCAATGTAAAACGTCTGATATCTCAGGTCTGCCGCTTCACCTGGGATACTTCACCCGGCGAAACCCTCCGCGCATCCACCTTGGGTCATTACCGCTCGGACTCCTCCCCGCACCCATGGAAAAGACAAATATCCCGCATATTAGATGTCGCTTTAACCCGCATTCGACTAGGGCCACACAAGTTGACACAACAGTTGGAAGATGATAGAAGGGAGGCAGAAAATGGTGCTGGAAGTTTCGCTGGAATGAGTATTGTTGATAAATGGAATAGTGAAACAAAGAGCGTGTTAAAGTTTTATTTGAAGGAGTGTGAGCGGTGAGAGGGTGGTGTAGTATCTTGGGGAGTCTGTCTATACACACAAGGATGGAGAAAGGGCGTCGTGGCTTTGTAGTTTATTTGACAGCGAGTCATTGTACAACGTGCGGACAAGAGGTGCGCGGCGTGTGTATCTTTGTGTGTCCTGTGGCTGACTGAATTACCTGGCTGGTGTTGCAGTTGTGTCGGCGAGGACAAGTCAGGTCAGCGTCAGGTCACCCTCTAATCTTGGTCCCAGATATGGGGGTGGCCTAAGCCGATGCAGGTGTGTATGTGCGTGTGTGTGTTAGCACCGTTACAGTGGTAAGCAAGGTGAGATAGGAGACAGCATAGACCTTTATACCACCTCGACCCTTCAATCCTCACCCCTTTACTTTTCCGGATAAGGAAACTGTATGAAAGTGCTAATAAAAAGGTTGCAACGGTACCTGTAGATGGGACAAAAATCTTCTACACGGTACACCAAGACCAAGACCCATCACGGCGCCACACCGTCCGACTCAAGGCCGAATCACACCATACCATCATGGTGACACGGCACCGTCTCATCACATTCGTTAGAATTTCATACATTCAAACATAGACGTGTTACACTAAACGGTGCGCCGCCGTCACAGCTCCAATACATCACCGTCCTGTCACGTAACGGTTTCTGGGGAAGAATATTTTAACGTAATGAGACTGTTCCGTGCTGATAATTGTCGTTTTCTCAAGACTTTATGTACCCAAAACAGTGTCTTTTAGAGTTCAACTCCTCTTCTTCATCCAACATATCGAAGTGCTATTAATGCAATTTTTTTTCAACCATAGCCTCTGAGGCACCATGTCTGCTTAGAGGGTGAGCAGGAACTGCCGAAAATGACGGAACCTTGACGAATAGTGTGAATACAAGGCACGGCTGACGGAACGCTACCGTGATTTCAGACTGTGAACCAGCCTTCACCTGTAGCTACCTTCCTGAAGAAGACTAATCAACCCTCGCGACTTTGATAGATTCATAGGTGTAAACAGGGCAAATATCGTTGATTCCGACAACGGTGCCCTTCAACAATTACAACAATAACAACAAGGTAGAGATGGTTACCTTACAGTGTTATCTAAATGTCTTCGTAAATTTTTGTTATTGGGCAACCACCGATTTCGAGGCCAAAACTTAGTCCTCCTGAATAGTTTTGATGTGGTTTGAATTAATCTGGCTCTCGTTTTTGTCGTAAATCAATGTTTGTTTACATGTGTGTGTGTGGGGGGGGGGGGGCATTCTGCCCCTCCAGGTCTGCCCCACAAACATTGCTACGCTTCACACTGCCATATTATTGGTAATTTTCGTTTTTTCTCTATATCATCTGTTACTAAACCAAACCCCACCTCTAACCTAACCTAATCTGATTTAACCTAACTTAAGTTTCTGGCTGAAATAACGGTAGATTTTCGGTAGTACGTGTAATGCCATTATTATTCAATTACGCAATGGGAAATGGGGTTCAAAATACTCTGAATGAAGAAAGCTACACGATGATTGTAGGTAAGAGTCCTAGGACTTTTGAAAGCCCACTACCAAAATAATACCAATATCTATGCAAATTTTCCACAAGGTCTAAACACATAGCAGAAAAGCAACAAAGGCATACCTACAGCATTAAATCTAAGCTATATGTCATAGGTAGCAAAATATGAGAATATCAATTCATAGGGGCATCCTGCAATATATTATGACCGATTTTGGTTACCCTGTCATTCCTTTTACATTTTAACTAGTATAATTTTCTATTCACATTCACTGCACTGTGAATATTGTATTTAGGTACAAGATCATAATGATTTGCTTTCCCCTACAAAACCCTTTTTTTTTCTTTTTTTTTAATAACTTGATAAATTTACGAAATTTTTGTTTTCCCTCAAAAAAAACAATATTTTTTTCTCTCAAAACCTTGTAAAATAGGGGTGCGTCTTATGCGGAGGTGCGTCTTATGCGCCGGCAAATACGGTATATTTTTTTTTTTTTTTTTTTTTTTTTTAAGAAAAGTTCTTGAGCAATATAATTCATTAATCTACAATTACATAAACATGTAAATGAGAGTTCACACTAATAAGTCAATGATCTTATGACTTACCTTCAGTGTGACACTTGGGCTTGTTTCTCTTTGCTTTACCTGTAAATTCTTGGCCAAATTTTTGCAGACACACGCAGTTCTTCCTCGACAGACAGAAGACTATTTCTTGATTTGCTTTTAATGACGGACAGGCATGAGAAAGCTTGTTCACAGAGGTAAGAAGTTGAAAAACTGGAGTAAAACATCCAATGCTTTTACTGAGTGACAGGGTACTCTTGCTTTGCTGAAATCCAAAACTTGTCAAGTGATACTTCATTACATTTCATTTTCAAGGTTCGATCGCACTGTAGTTCACTCAGTTCTTCCTTTTCTTGCAGACTAAGTAGGTTTTTGTACTTGGTGGAACTCAGTGAAGGGGTTTCTCACCCAGTCATACGTATCTGATGACAGTAGGGGAAGTACTTAAGAAGTTTTTCTGACAGTGATCCCAAATGACTTGAAATTAATGGAATGACATTTTCTTATTCAGTCTGAGTTTGAACTTGAAGTAGGAGTGGAAACATTTCGACGTTTCGACTCTTGAAAGGTGCTTTTTCCAACAGCGAGTTTATTCTTAAATGCAAGAATTTTGTCTGTGGAAGTCGAATTTTTTTTCCTTCGCACCCTGCATGCTGGTTTTCAAGTTATTTAAATGCTGATAAATATCTGCTAAATATGCTAGTTTCATTTGCCATTTTGTAGATTCAAGACATTCACAGAAACTGGATTTATTATCCTCTTTGAAGAAAGCAGCATTTCCTTTTGGGCAGCTCGAATACCCTTGTCAAAACTTTACCTCTCGAAAGCCATCGAGCCTCTGTGTGCTGGAGAAGCGTCAGGGTGATCTTTTTGCATGTTTTCACACAACCTTGCAAATATTTGAGACTTCAGAGGGCGCTGCTTTATAAGTTGACCATGTTCACATTTATATCAAGGATTTGTTTTAAATCATCCCCAATAGTTTTTGAAACCAGAACTTTCTCGGGGAGAAGCAGTGAGTTGTTATGACTTCAGGGTTTTTTTCTTCACGCGTGATACAAAGCCTTGTACTGAGCCAATCATTGAGGGGGCACCATCAGTGCAGATTCCAATGCATCGGTTTCCATGACAAACCACAAGATTCCAGGTAAGAAGACAAGATGTTAAAAATGTCGTGGCCTTTGGTAGTTTCTGGCAGTTCTTTACAGCAAAAATAATTGTCCATTATTTCACCTTCATTTTCAAATGGTACAAATGCCAGCAGCTGAGCTTTACCAGTTATATCAGCTGTCTCATCTACTTGGAGAGCAAAGTTGTTTTTTTGCAGTATTTTAGACAAAATGCCAGAAATTTGTTGGACAGGTCATCCACACGCCTACTAATTGTATTATCAGAAACAGGAACCTTGCTTAATTTACTTTTAGCTCTTCACCTAGCATTTTTCTCATAATTATTTTGCAAGCAGGCATTATTAGGCTTTCTGCAATAGTGTGACTTCATTTTCTTGGCAACTAGCTCAGCCACTAAATAGCTTGCTTCTTGGGCCTTATCACTGATGGTTACCTTCTTTTCAAAAACCTTTAATTGTTTCTGCTGTGAATCCAAGAGTTCGAAAATAATCCACGGTTTTATTTGAACAAGTGGCTGTTATTAGTAGTTAAGTGTCGCTTTAGCTTGGCTGGGGCCAAGCTGTGTTAGCGAGCTTTTCCCAAAACAATGCACAAAGGAAGTGGACAGTTTTCTTCTCCAGTCCATGTGAAACCAATGGCCAGATAACTGTCCCTTGTAAAGGCGATTTTTTTTAAAATCATCACTTTTCCCTTACTCGTTTTGGCTGTGGTATTTGTGAATCTTCGTCACTGTCCTCCTCTCCACTGACATGCTTTCTTTTCAAATATTTGAACATGCTTTAGTCTTTAAAAATTCATATCAAACTAATATTAACTGGTGAGATTAATTACCACAACGTTTCACTCGGTTGCGCTGCTCAAAACTGACGAAGGAAGATGTGTTAACGGCTGGGCTGGGTCTCGTGCACGTATGATACTCGTATGGGGTTGCGTCACCCTCCTACCCAACCCTGTGTCGCCAAACTTGCGGAGTAGGAATGAAGGGCGTATCCGCACCGGCAATAACACTAATTTTTTTTTTAATTCTATGCATATTATTTGCTCGCATTACTATATACATTGTACTGACTGACCCCGTACGGTATGTTGGTGTCTGGAAAGTGTTTGTGATGTGTTGTTGAGTAGGATTATTAATTATGAATTAAGATCACTGTCATTTTGTAATAGCACAAATTATTTTACGGTTTCTCACGGAAACCCCCGGTGATGGTCGGCGGAACCCCCGGGGTTTCCCCGGAACCCTGGTTGGGAATCACTGAGTTACATATTACAACCATTTTATTTAATGTCCAGATTCAAAATAACCCATTAGATTATTAGTTTACTTATGTAACAGAATGAAATCCTTAGATTATCAGAAGTATAGAGACTTTATAGAGAATATAGAGCACTGTTCCCAGGTGTTTGCAACCATACAAAATTAAATGAGCATAGGCTGAAAATGCATATTGCTACAGAGCATGAAGTGTGATGTACTACATCACCTCACTGCCTTCATATCTGCAAGACTTATTGGGTGAATTCTCACTCAAGCACTTCCTGTCTATGCGAGGGTTCATATAAGACAACCCGCAAATTCTGTGTTCAAATGTAGGCTTTGGGTTGTACTCACTCTATAAGACTAACCCCCAAAGTGTGCAATTTTTCTAGATTTCAGTTTGTTTTTTCTTTTAGTTTTTCACAGTAACTGGGGAAATATTGTCAATTAACTACCACAATCTACAATACCTCATGAGTGGGTGCTGTGCTTTTGTAAGCTTCAAGCCTGAATGACTTCCTAGCTAACCATCCACGTGTTCTACTGTTTTCAAATGTGATCTAGAAATAGCTTGTTGAGACAAACACCCAGTTGTGTTTTTAGTTCAATGTTACCCAAAAATGGAGGTGAGATATTGCTAATCAAACACCACAATCTACACTCACTTGTACCTGGTAAGTGCAGTACGATCAGCGTTAACACAAGTGACGTCACAGAGGAGTCTGATTGTACAACAGCTAAGTATGTAATAGGTAAAACTTTACCCTTTACCAACTTCACAACAAATGTTTGTTTTGTATATTCATTGAAATACGATATGATTGAAACCTTAGCATAGCTACATTATAGTATTAAATTTCTTAATATCTAAAAGCTATTTTTGTTGTAAAGGCAATACTTTTTCGCCCAACAACTGAACTGAGCTGATGACTGTGTTCATATAGTGTTCAAGCAAGGAGTCTTGAGTGCTGACATGTATGTGTGTGTCGATCAGCCGACAGGAAGACAATGCATTGCTGCTCCTACCTGTCCATCCAATGCAACAGCACATTGCTATCCGTGGAGGCAGGTGAGATAAACCTGCCTGCGATGACAACGTGGATGGAAAGCTGTGTTTAGCTGGTGTAGGAATGGGGACAACAGCTGTCTGCAAGGCAGATGTGGCAGTGGCTAGGCAGGGGCCTTGGTACCTGCCTACTTCTTCCCATTGTCTCCTGTGGGATTTGATGTGGTATAATACTGCCTCTAATGCTCCACAGGGCAGTAGGGCAGGAAATTAAAAAATCTATAGTACCTATACTAAACTACTGTACAGTATTGTATATGTTTTAAACTGCACGTATGTTGGACTTACGAACAAACGGACTTATGAACGACCTCTAACTTGGGTCTGAGCATGAGACACATGGTTTTGCACAGGTCGGACCCTTCAAAATTAACATGGAGAGACATCACATACTCACAATGTCACCCTCCCCTTGAATCATGTGTAATGATGAAATTTTACATTGCAAAGAAGAGCATAGAGATTTTATGTACAGTATTCCCTCATTATACAATGGGATTATGTTCCTGAAAAGCCAATCGTATAACGAACCATCGTATATCAAGCCTGCCTCTCTTTGGCTTGATATTAGAGGCCTTAGAGCTTGCAGGATGCTCTGAAGACATCATGGATTACTCAAGCGGTCATCAAAAGCAAGCGAGAGCCATCGTTAAAAGAGAAAGGGGTACTAAAAAAGATTGATGGTATAAGCGAGGCATCGTATAGCGAGGGAATACTGTATTCAAATATAACATCAGTTTTGAAGAGCAACATTAAGACAACACAGCAGCCTCCATAACCTTATACAGAAGAAGAACTAATAACTTTGATCTAAATGGCAGAAACTCATTCTGTAGCAAAAGTACAAACTGCATTATATGACGAAAATAGAAAGAATTGCATATGGTCTATGCTGCCTGGTATTAGGAAAATATTAAATTTATTATGGAAAACCAAAAATAGCTTGTACTGTTTTAATAATTTCCTTGTCATTCATCATATATCTTCCAGACTTTCACAGAACCTTTCAGATACTTTATAAAAAGCTTGGTCCAAAGTGGGGAAAAATACCCAGTTTACTCACTATGCTTAGACAGAAGAAGAAATATGTTAAATATAACTAAAAAAACGTCCACTGTGTCTTGTTAAGTTAGGTCCAGGTGGGGCATATAGCGGTGATTTAGGCTTAGTTTTTTTGTACCAGGGCTGCCACACTAATGGTACAATCAGTTTTCAGAAAGACGGTGCATAGATCTGCTTCATTAATTGCATCATATAAGGGACCATTGTAGTTAGCAATGTAAGAGCAAAATTGAATGATTATATAAGTAAAAGCAGTTGCAAAGTTATAGTTGTTTTGACCCTTATGATGTAAAAAAGAAAATTATCACACCTCAATGTATCTCATTAGTTAAGACAAGTGTTTGTGGGCCCTTCAGACCCATGTATGGATTTTTTTAGTAGTAGTATGTATTAGACAACAATGTGAGTGTAAACTCCAATCATGTTGTTGCTGTCGTTGGTCACTGGTTAAAATGTCTCGGGGTACACCACTTAACCTCCACCGTAGCCTGCCTCACCCCAGCCCCACGCCTGTCCTGTAAGCACACTGACACTCACACACACATGCACACACACACACACACACACACACACACACACACACACACACACACACACACACACACACACACACACACACCACACACACACACACACAACACACACACACACACACACACACACACCCCACCACACACACACACACAAAACCAACACACCACACACACACCACCCAACCCGAAAAGCACACATGTCACACACCACTTTGACGGTTTAAAGAACATTCTTCGGAGAGACAGACTGGAGAAATTTTCCCATGCAGCAACGGTACCCAAAAAAATGGGATGATTCACCCCGAATTTACACCGAAGAATAAATAGTTATTTTCCAAGGTAGTTATCAGAGAAAAGAAAAAAAATAAAATGGTTTAACGAAAATGTAAATTAGCAAGACTAGAAAGAGAAAAAAAATGAAATGTTGGGGGAAAAAAAAGGTGGCGAAACCCTTTTGGGGAGAAGTAAAAACAACTAGAAATGAAATGTAAGAATCCGAAGAAAAGAAAAAAGTAACTATGAGGGGAATTAATGAAAAATGTAAGAATAAACCAAACTTTTCTATAATTTTTAAAATGGAAAAAAAAAAAAACCGGAAAGGGAAATATAAGCTAAAGGAAAGGGCATAGTGTATAAGATGCTTACAACAGGCCGAGGTGATGAAAAGTGCTTACGGGCTGAAACAAGAGAAAGTGATTTAAAACAAAAAATATAATAGCAAAAAAAATAAAAGGGAAGACATAAAGTAGAGAATAGAAGTAAAAAGGCAAATGAAAGTAAAGATTTTAGAAAAGCCCCGGGGTCCAATGGAGTGTCAAACGGGATAATAAAGAGTGCAGTAACCAATAGCGGAAAATTACATGTATAATTAGAGTCACTCAAGGGAGCAGCCCCGCTTGATTGGAAAAGAGCAAAATATTGTGCCAATTCACAAAGGAGGTGACAAAGAAGAACCACAAAATACGGGCCTATCTTTAAAACAAGTGTATGGAAAAAAAATGTGTGAAAAATTGTAAAGGAAGGGGGGTTAAAATATTTGGAAGAGACAAACACCTTGCAGGGGGGCCATTTTTGGATTTAAGGAGGAATGTCATGTACAACAAATTTTTGAGTTTTTACTCGGAGTGATCGATTGACACAGGAAATGAAGGGTGGGTCATTGCATTTACTTGGACCTAAAAAAGGGCATTTGAAAAGGGGAAACTCATAAGGACTCTCTAAAGCTAGAACATGTAGGGGATTGAAGGTGGGTTTGCTGAAGGGGAGGGAAGACTTTTTGAGCAACAGAGAGATGAAACAGTAAAAAAAGATAAAAATCGAAGGGTGCAGTGTGAAAAATGGGTTTCCCAAGGATCAGTTTTGGCCCCGGGATTTTCTTGGGTCTATGTAAATGATATGGCAAAAGGAGAAAACAGTTATATGGTTTTTTCGCTGAGAGCAAAATTACTAAAAAAGTAGAAAGTAAAGAGGACGTGAGGATTTCAAAAGGATCTAGATAAATTTTCAAGGAGTAAACTATGGGAAATGGAGTTTAATCCCAAAAAGTGTAAAGTGAGGGAAAGGGGCAGTAGCAAAAAGAGACAGAGAGGAAGTATTCGATGGAAACGAAGGGAAAATCAAAACAAAGGTTAAAAAGTTTGGGGAGTATGGTTTAAGGAAAATTTGTCCCAGAGAACTATAAACAGATCACGGAGATACATACCAGTTTGCTGAGGATTAAGAATGGCATTAAAATACTGGATAAAGAGATGATCAAAAATTTTTGATAACATCTTTATTACGCCCAAAGGGTTTGGAAATATGGCAGTGATTTGGTCCCCACAAAAAAAAAAAAGGAATAAGAAGTTGAGAGAATACAAAGGCCCAAAAAAGGGCTCCAAGCCTGAGAGATCTAACATATGAAAAAAGATTTTCAAGACTAAAACCCCCAAACCTTGAGAAAAAAAGAAAAGGGGAGATTTTAGCAGTGTAAGAGCATCAAGGGGTCGGGAAAAAAATTGATAGAAATTTATCTGTTTGTGTGGGATACAGAAGTAAAAGAGTCAGAGAAGAAATTAAAAAGGACAACTGCAAAGGGTAAAAAAAATCAGCTTCCTTATAGAAGCTGAAGCCGGGAAACAACCTTGTCAAAAGTGTTTAAATGCAAGAAGTATTCGGACTTCAAAGGCAAAATGGATAAAAAGTAATTTAAAACGGGACGTAGAGCATAGCTTTTTTTCCTGTATGTTACAACTATAAATACAACTAGTAAATAACCACACCCAATACATGCATGCATGCGAACACCCCCACACACACAAAACACACACACACCACACACACACACACACACACAACACAAAACCCCCACCACACAGTGGATTTTAAAAAGAACACAAGATTCGAGGTAGCGAAAAACCATCAAAAATGACCCACATTGACGAAAGAATGGAAGTAATTAGTAAAGTAAATTATCATGCCCCTTGGGAAAAATGCCAGTAGTTATGAATTTCAAATAAATATAGCAAAAAAAGGGGAAAGGGAAAAAACACAAAAAGGAAGATAAATTATGGAAAAGCGACTTTTTTCGGATTAAAAAACATTCTTCGGAGAGACAGACTGGTGTAGTTTCCATCAACAAGGTTACCCCGAAAAAAAGGGGTGAGTTCATCCAATTTACACAGAGAATAAATAAATTTTTTCCAGGATAGTTACCAGAGAAAAGAAAAAAAAAAATGGTTTTAACAAAAATGTGAATTGCAAGACTAAAAAGAGAAAAAACATGGAAAGTTTTGGGGGAAAAAAAGGGGGGTTCAACCTTTGGGAGAAGTACAAAAAAAACTAAAATGATATTTAAGAATCCAAAAAGAAGAAGAAAGAACTATGAGAGGAATTAAAAAGAAAAAAGTAAGAACGAACCAAAATTTTTTTATAGAATATTAATGGAAAAAAAGAAAAAAGGAAAGGGAAAAGATAAGCTGAAGTAGAAACATTTATGAAATGCTTACAACAGGCCGAGGTGATGAATAAGTGTTACGGTGTTTTACAAGAGAAAGGAATTTAAAAAAAAAAAATATAATACAAAAGAAAAATAATGGAAGACATAAAAATAAGGGAAAAGAATAAAAGGTAATGGGAAAATCAAGATGTGAGAAAAACCCCCCCGGGGCCAGAGGGGTGTCGAACTGGGTAATGAAAGAGTGCAGTAACCCAAATAGCAGGAAAAGGGTTTCATATGAATTGAGAGTTTACTCAAAGGGGAGCAAGTCCCTTTATTTGGAAAAAAGCAAAAATTTTGCCCCCTTCACAAAAGGGGGGACAAAAAAGAACCATAAATTACAGGCCGTTCATTAAAAGTGTGTGGAAAAATGTGAAAAAATGTGAAGGACAGTGGTTGAAATATTTGGAAGAGACAACACACTCGAGGTGGCCAGTTTGGATTTGAGGAGGGAAAGTCATGTACAACAAATTTATTGACTTTTAAAACGAGAGTGATCATGTGACACAGGAAAGAGAGGGGGGGATCGATTGCATATACTTGGACCTAAAGAAGGGATTTCACAAGTACCACAAGAGACTGCTGGAAGCTAGAACTGTGGGGGATTGAGGGTGGTTTGCCGAAATGGATGGAAGATTTTTTTAGCAACAGAGGATGAGAACAGTAATAAAAGACAGAAATCGAGGTGCAGTGTGATAAGTGGAGCTCCTCAAGGATCAGTATTGGCCCCCGTGAGTTTTTTTGGTCTTTAAAGATTGACGGGGGTGGAACAGTTATATGATATTTGCTGATGAGCAAATTTCTAAGAAAGTAAAATAAAAGGGGGCTGTGGAGGATTACAAAAAGGGTCAGATAAATTTTCAGATGGAGTCAAAATGGGAAAAGGAGTTTTTAAAGCTAAAAGTGTAAAGTGATGGGAAAAGGGCGTAGCAAAAGAGACAGGGAAAATATTCGTGGGGAAAAGAATGGTAAACAAAACAAAGGGCGAAAAAGACCTGGGGTATGGATTACGGACAATTTGTCCCCTGAGAAGCTTAACAAAATCACAGGAGATACAGTCGGCCAAAAAAAAAATTAGGACGCCAAAAAAACCTAGGACGGGAATAACGTTCTTTCTGTTTGACAATTTTTGGGGGGAGTGATTTAATTTTTTTTTATTTTTTTATACTGGGGTGGGGTTAGGGTGTCTGTTTTAAAATTCCTCCTGCTGCCCCCTCTGTATCTTCCAGTCACATAGGGAAAGGTTGTTGGTTTGGTTTCCAACCCTTTCCCACACCCCCCTTCACCCCTCCATTTTTCTACTGCCTCCCCAGGTTCAAAGCATTATGCCGGGCAATCTCTACCATTGTGAAAAATACAATATAGTAACCTTGTATCGAAGTGGGAAAACAAATTGGCAGTGTGAGGGGGATGTGTGTTTTTCCCAAAAAACCGTCCGGGGTTGGGGGCAGGCGGGGGCAAAATGGTGAGTTAAACTGTTATGGGGGTTGAAAAAAGGGTCAGGGGGGCCAAAAAAACTTCAAAGAAAACTGTCAACTGCTCCAAAGGTTGTTGATGAAAAATCATTTTTGAGCAGTTGGTCCCTGTCTTTTGAAGTTTTTCTTGGTCGCATTGCCCTTTTTTCCACGCCAAAACGTCTCTAACTCCATCTTGCGCCGCCTGCACCACACCGAGACGGTATGTTTGGAAACACACATCTTCCTCGCTATCTAGCCAATTCGAGGTATCACTATAAGCAGTTCACCTCACTTCTCGCCAGATGTCCATAGTGTCGTCTCTAGAAATGAGGACAAGGCCCTTTTAAAAGTAATCAGTTAGGCATTTTATTGTTTTGTTTGTCAGCTGATGCTGTACTTCAATGAAGTTTTTAGTATCCAATGTATTCATAATAGGCATACTCTAATATTAAAAAACCAAATTTCATCGTTGTGTGAAAATAAAAAAATTATAAGGACATTTAACAAATACCAATAGTGAGGCCTGTTACAATGTTAAAACAGTCAGTTCTTACAGACATGCCAATGAGATGTAACTAGGGACTATATTGAGCCAACTCCTGAAAGGAAAACACATGTCATTGTCTGGAACCTATTGAAATAATGGCATACATTATAAAGGCTGGGCTTCAGTGGCAACCATATGCCGCAGCCTTTCCCGCTGCCAGGCGCACGAGAGTCCGCATGTCTGGCTGGGCCGGCTGGCACATTAGAAGTACGATGACTTGTGTTTGTGTTAACTGAACCAACTCTCTCTCTCTCTCTCTCTCTCTTCCTCTCTCGCTCTCGCTCTCCCCTTCGCCTTCCCCTTCTCTCCTCTCTCTCTCTCTCTCTCTCTCTCTCTCTCTCTCTCTCTCTCTCCTCTCCTCTCGCTCTCTCTTTTCCTCTCTCCCCTCTCTCTCTCTCTCTCTCTCTCTCTCTCTCCCCTCTCTCCTCTCTCTCTCTCTCCTCTCTCTCTCTTCTCTCTCTCTCTCTCTCTCTCTCAAATGATAGTAGTAATAGTAGTATTATTATATTACAATAAATCGTATGTAGAGGAGGAGGAGGAGAGTCGTGTTACCTCCATCTCCCCCTCCTTCCTTCCCTTCCTCCTCTTCTTCTCCTCCCTTCCTTCCTTCCCTTCCTTCTTACCTTTCACATATTAATAATCTCTCTCTCCTTCTTCTCTCTCTCTCCTCTCTCTCTCCCCTCTCTCTCTCTCTCTCTCTCTCTCTCTCTCTCTTCTCTCTCTCCCCTCCTCTCTCTCTCCTCTCTCTCTCTCTCTCTCTCGTACCAGATTAAAGATTTGAAGTTTAATTACATTTAATTTAATTTCATTTCATTTCAGTTTTTAAAAGTCTCCTAAACCCCAGTACCAGTTAATAGCTATAAGAGAGAGAGAGAGAGAGAGAGAAAAGAGGAGGGGAGAAAAGAGAGAGAGAGAGAGAGAGAGAGAGAGAGGAGAAAAGAGAGAGAGAGAGAAGAAGAGAGAGAGAGGAGACGAGAAAAGAGGGGGAGAGAGAGAGAGAATTGGGGGGAAGTATGCCCGACAATAATGACACACTTGGCAACCTAATTTAAGAGGAAAACAGTGGTGTGGTTGTCATGGTAACGAGCAGCGTACTAGGTAGGTATTGTACGGCTGATCTTTTAAAATTAAAAGATTATATATAAAATTATATATATAAAAATATATATAATATATATATTACCCAACATACATAAAAAGAAAGAGAAAAAATGCACTGGTTAAATGTATAGAGAAAAATGTTCATGTATTGAGAGATTTAAAGTTGTCCACATATTTTTGAGACGACACTATGGCCACCTGGCGAGAAGTGAGGTGACTGCTAAAAGTGATACCTCGAATTGTTTCCCACTTCGATACAAGGTTACTATATGTGTCTTCTTCACAATGGATAGAGATTTTTCCCGGCAAAAATGCGTCAGTAGTCCTGTAGGGGGCGGTAGAAAAAAGGAGGGGCGAATAGGGGTGTAGGAATGTTGAAGAATAAAACACAACAACCTCTTCCAAGATGACTTGAGATACAGAGCGGGCAGCAGCGGGGGAATCTACAGCAGACACCCCTAACACACTGCCAAAAAAGTTAAAAAAATTCAATCGCTCCCACCGAAAATTTTCAAAACAGCTAAGGCGTATTCCCCCTAAGTTTTAGGCTTCCTAAGTTTTTTTGCGCCGACTGTACATATCAGTTGCTGAGGAATAAAAAATGGCATTTAAATATCTGGATGAAGAGATGATTAAGAAATTGATAACATCTCTGATTCGACCAAGGTTGGAATATGCGGCAGTGATTTGGTCACCACATAAAAAGAAGGATATAAGGAAGATTGAGAGAATAAAAAGAGCAGCCACAAAAATGGCTCCAAGCCTGAGAGATTTACCATATGAGGAAAGACTTTCAAGACTAAAACTCCCAACTCTTGAGAAAAGAAGAGAAAGGGAGATTTTTAGCAGTGTTGGGCATAAATGGGGTCGGGAAAAATTGATAAGAAGATCTTTTTTTGGGGGGGACGATAGAAGTGAAAGGGGTCATGGAAAAAATTGAAAAGGAAAACATGCAAGAGGGACTAAAAAATCACTTCCCGATAAACATAAAAGTCGGGAAAAACCCTTTGATGCAAAAGTGTTAATGCAAGAATATTCAGGACTTAAAAAGGCAAACGATAATATAGTTTTGGAGAGGGGACAGTACGACATAGCTCTTTTCCTGTATGTTACAACTAGGTAAATACACACACTCACACACACCTCACGAGTACGCTCGGTTCAAAACCCGAAAGCCCCGGGTTCAAATCCCCGGGGGAGCGGAAACGATGGGGCTGTTTCCTTTTAAAACCCGAGCCCCTTTCCCCCGCATGAAGGGGTTCCCGGGTGTTACCCGGGGTTTGTGACCCGCCTCCCGGGGGTCTGGCTTGGGCCCAAAACTAAGCACAAAGGATAAAATGAAAAAAATGTTGTATGGAGATGGGCCATACGAGCTTTGCTCAGCCCTGTAAAATAAACAGATGAAACACGTCAAAAAACGGTTAGCCAGATCTAAGGTAGGAAACGTAGGATTTTACCGCAAGTTTCCTGAATCAATCCTGAAAAGGTTTTTGCCCAAAACCTCCTTCAAATTTTTCCATGGACTTTGGAAACAAGCCGCTTCCCACCTACGGTTTTTTTGGGCGTTTGTTTGAGCCTACCGCATCAAAATTTGAATTTAAGTTTAGGCTACCCAAAACAGCCAGACAGCAGACAGACACACGGCTTTCATAGTATATTAGATACGCCATGCAAAGTAAAATACAAATTCAAGCAATGAGAATTGGGGTCAGAAAAAAAAAGCAAATGTAAAATTTTTAAACTTCTTAGGACAATTTCGTGATATTTGAGAAAAATCAGGAAATTTCCCGAACATTTTTTGTCTAAAACTCGTAAAGTACGTATAGCACTTTTTGTACCTCAGAATAGACTAAAATGAAGAAGAGGATTCATTTTTATTCAGGTTCCCGAATGGGGTTAAATGCAAGTTCCAAAAAAATCTTCTGAAAATAATCTAAGAATTAAGATTGCGGTCAGAATGGATAAACCACAAAAATTAAAACATTGCGGGGAAGTGTTTAAAAAATTCTATGAAAGCTTTATTTTATTTTGAAATCATGAAACAGTTGTATTGAAAGATGAAAAAGAGTGTATTTAAGTCAAGTTTTGATTTTTGTAAATGATTAAACTGTTTTGATATCTCCTCGACAGCCATCTGTATGCACTAGGGAAGAGTTGCTGGAAAAAGTGGAAAAAACGGTATTGTTGTCTGGTGCAAGTCTCCCAGTACACGTTTGCCATGTGCAGCTACCGAGAAAAGAAGAGCGAGCCCACGGAGATGATGCAGCTGGACGGATACACATGGACTACATTGAACCTGTGTCAGGTAATGTTGCATTCAGTTGGATGCTATCCATATACAGGTCGCATATACATGTTGGGAAATTCTATCGTCTCTATAAATCATTGATATCATCGTCATCGTCAATGACTAATAGTGTAATTGAAGAAAATTTTCAAATATTTATAATTAATTAAATAACGACAAATAAGAATTTTTAAAGCAAAATATCTCTTTGTTGTAGAGACGCCTAGCATGCATGATTCCATGAAAATATATCATAAAAGTTTTCAACAATATGTCTTGATTTATATTTTAGAAAAGCTAATTCTATATTCTATATTCAATTCAATATACTATTCAATATCATAATATAAATTTCCATCACTATCAGCTCCTCCCTTTGCAGTACCCATGCAGTCCCGAGAAAACAGTTCATAGAATTTTGATGTCAGAATGGATGGATAACTTACATGTGACCTTTAAATTATCTACGATGCATTGAACTTGGCTTTATTTCTTGAGTTCTTAGTATAATTTGATCATCTTTTTTTTTTTAGAAGTCATATAAGATTTATATTATTCTTATATTTTTATTTACAGACATACACTGTAGTGCTTGGTGTTATCGTACTATGTATTAATGTTCTTGCATAGCTTTTTCTAAAATATAAATCAAGACATAGTGTTGAAAACTTTTATGATATATTTTCATGGAATCAATCCGAATCATGCTTAATTATCAAGTAACTTATTCCAGAGCATGACTGAATCACTAGTGCCTGAGTTTTCTGTACTTTTGTAGGTTCAATACATTACATAGTTGTCATATTCTTAAATCTGAATATTTTTCAGCTCAGCTTATGGTTTTTGGAATGGTAAGTGTTGAAATCAAATTGATAGAGCATGTTCCTGCATGCTATTAGATAAAAGTGTAGATCCAGACCATGCTTTGGTCATAGCAATGTAATGATGAAATCCCTTAGCACTCTTATAGGCTCTACTCATCATCATTGTCATTCTGTTTAACTCAGATTTCCCATATGTCATATGAGGTTAGAGTTAGGGGTCGATGATACGCTACCAACTATCTCTGTCCATTGCCTCAACCTCTTAAATTTGCCCAATGCAGCCAGATCCCTCTTCAACCATTACCTCATGTCTTCCTTGGCCTGCCCGGTAGACGGCGACCTGAAAACTCACTCCAACAGCTCCCCCCAATGCCTCATCAGCTTCTCTCCCTCTTCACGTGCCTAAACCACCTCAATCGCCTACTCTCAGAACTGTTCTCAGCTCCATCAATCCACATCTTTTTTGCCACCTTTTCACTGGATATTTCATCTCTCCATGTATCCCAGCCATATGCCTCTACATTCTCCGATCACAACCAACCAACAACATCCTCCAACTTCTTAAATCAAGGCCATGTCTCAAAACCATACAGCAATACTAATCTTATACATGCTCCAAATACTCTTCCTCTGTTTTTCAGTGGAATACTCTTGTTTATCAACAGTCCTGCTATCTCTCTCCACTTCATCCATGTAGTTGCTACCCATGTTCTTACTGCTTTCTCCACTCCACCTCGCTATCTAACATGTCACCAAGATAACAAAACTGTTTCACTTCTGTTATACCACCATCCACTTCTATAGTTTCTACCTCTTCCTCTTCATGGCGGTTCCCCTCCATTGATTCCTCTTACACATGCTGGACAGCTGAAATCTACCACCCTATTCAGGTTTCTTAATCCGTTCAGTTCGGGATCACACCTTTCATGGCATCACTTGTCACATTCCTTGCAAAGAATAGAGTTTTACTCCCACTCCACTACTAAACCCCACGCATTCGTTATACGAGAACTGGGATGATACCAAGTTCACAAATTTGATTTTATGATAGCTAAAGGAAAGAAGGGGCTTGCTTACACCACATCCTACTAAGTGAATGTCGGCAGCATAGAAAACGTGCCTGCTTGATGGGGGTATATAAAAAACCAGATGGAATGTGATGCTTTTTCATTTTCTTGTATATTTCATAATAAATATTAGACACTTCGTATATGCCATTACATATTACATGGCAGGAAATATAGTGTGTATATTCAGTATATATGTATATATGAAAATGTTTCTATGTGTTTATAAATGGAGCATATTGTATTGCTATTTTCTTTTTAATGTAAGATCTAATTATGTATTTATCTCTTTTTATCAAAGTACCAAAAGTAAAATTATATGCATTCATTTCACTTATACTACTTTTCTGTATTTGTCAATCTTACTGTTTCTTTAACGGCATATTTTGCTTGCCCCATGTTTTCAAAACATGAATTTAGCAAACCTATGCACATACCTCTATTGTGTATTTTATTGAAATCTTTGATCACTTACAAGGATTGCAGGAGACAAAACTGTTATATATTGCAGATCTAGAAGGTGGTAGATTTTTCTTCAATGCCGTTAGAGAAGGAGAGTCCATATTATATGCAACAGAAGATGATAATGAGTCCTCACCAGTTTGGGGGACGGCGCTGTACCGTGCCACGGTCAGGCGCACAAACCCACGCCGCCCCTCATGCCGCAGGGGAAAAATTCAACATTATCAAAAATTCAAGGAGGTAAGAAATGTTCAAATTACCATAATCGTAAATCATAACAATTTCAGCTTAATTATTTCCCATTTCTCATGTATACATAGCCTACGAGTAATTAGCTTTTTTGCTGCTATTTATTGAATTTCCTGATCTAGAGATTGCATCCCTCTACTTTATTCTGCTACTCAACAGAGTAAATAAGGAAAAATAGTAAAATCTCAAAAGTAAAGAAAAATTATCACGTAAAAAATTTGCTGGGCCTTGCCAAGCAAAGATTTTGAAAAATGCCAAGGATGCGTAGGTAATTTAGTGGCAGCGTGTGGGCAGTCACAGGCAAGCCAGCAGCCATCACTGCCCATTGGTGTTCAGGGAATACAAAGGAAGAACAGACAGCAACAGCCCTACTGGCTGCTTGTGTGACTACTTACCAGCACTATAACTTCTACGTTGTTGGAGGAAAGAATAGCAAAGGAGAAGGTTCCTCCCCCTTCTGTTTGTTTTCCCCTATGTTTTAGTCTAGGAGTGCAGATTTTGAGGTTCATGTCAATAGCCAAATGCGGCAAAGCTGAGGGTTGAGTGTGGTTACTACTTGCGTGTAGAGGGGCCTAGTTTGGAGAAAAATAAGAGAGATAGGAAGACAAAATGATGAGTGGAGAAGCTGATCATGGAGAGGAAAGGAAGACTACTTGCATGGAAATGAGGATAGCTGGAAAAATATATCAAAGAGAAAGACCAAGACAAAATAAAAAGTTTGTTAGGCAAAGATTATACAAATTGAAGATATGGGGGAAAGGTTTTTGAAGTTGTATATGAATAAAGTGAGCAATTTTAGAATAGAAAAATATTCAAAAGATAAGGGCCCAGGTTGTTCATAGGTGGTCCTTGACACATATGGAAGATGGAGTATAAGATGCAATGACAGAAGACAAGATGAGTTCTACTTTTGAAAGAGAGGGAGTAACAAACTGTATAAGTAGGATTTATGAGAATCAGAATAATAAGGAAATTGATGAAGGTACTACCAACTAAAAAATCTAGACAATCAAGTAGAAACACATGGAATAGATGGGACTGGCATTGTCTTAGGGACAGTATAGACAGTGTGGCTTGTTGGTTGGTTTAAAATACAGGTTCAATAAAAAATTCTGAAATTTTTGATAGATTTTTTTTTTATATTTTTTGTTACAACCTTTACATTATAGCATTGGCTGTTTACCAGATAGTCCTCATATCACACCACCACTTTATTCAGAACATTCGGACATTCTGCTGTATAGATCTTTCCTTTTTGATAGAGATTATTTACTGTATGACTTGTTTTATTTATTTAACTGGGAAAATAATACATTGGTGATTAGGTTTCAAATTTCTACCTCTTTTCCAGATGCTGATAAGGCCAAGAAACATGGAATGGATGAATATATAGGTGCAGATCCTGTTAGATTTGATCACCCACAAACCTTTTTAGAGTTCTACAAAGCCAAACACTAGAATATCGTCTTGTTGATCACTACTGTTCTTTAGTAAGTTCTTTAACATAGTGTTTTGAATGTTTCATTATATTTAAGCTACTTTTGGGCACAAAGGCAATGCTTTTTTAAACTAATTTTGAATGTGCCCATAAATGCAAGAATATTTTAGCATTTCAATAAGATAAATAAACAAAATTCATGATACCAATTACATTATACACAAATCTATTTTGTGCCAATATTGATATATCCACTCTTCCTGATTTTTTTTTTTCTTCACACAAATGGCCTCTTCCCAAACACATAGAGTGGCACAATACAAAGCAGATTGCTCACAAACAATCAAAACAATCTGCAAACCTAAAATTTAGTAAATTTTTCAATATAGTACAGTAGAAGCTCCATTATCCAACCTCAGTGGGGACCTAAGGGAGGTTATTAGATAGGTAAAGGTAAAGATGGGGGCATACGCTATGCTGCGCGTGGCCGCGGTGCTCATTTCCGCCACATTAGCCCTTGAGCCTGTGGTGGATGACAACCCCCTACCCCGGGACACAGGACTAGTGTGACATCTGAGTTACCACAGTTACCTTCGCCAGGTTCCCCCAGTACCCATTTAACAACCAACCCTGAAAGGAAGTGTGATGGTCAAATAGCCTAAACAACTGCTGGCCAAGCGGATGTATCAGTTTGGTCTAGTGGCACCGTACCCGCCTGTGGTGGCGCGATGTCTATGCCGTGCAAGTTCAAGCCTCACCAAGGTCAATATATAATAATGGGAAATAAGATTAATTCCCCGAATTGTGATTGTTACCCTGTCAGTCTGTCTGTGAAAGGATTCTTCTGACGGGATGTTACAGAAGGATGAACAGCTGGTTTTGGGATGACCGCTGACTGCCCTGGCCTGGATTCAAACCAGGGCCCGCAGATTCATAGCTAGGCACGCTAGCCATACACCACGGAGACGACGTGGATAAGAAAATAGAGGGTGAACCCCCCCAAAATTTAAAATTGGTGAAAAATTTGAAACATTTATCTGCAAATAAAAAAAATATATACACTAATTGTTGGTAACTTCAACAGGTTGTCCTTTGCTCTCAAAATGTCATGAATAGTCACCCATCTAACACCCAATTCTCACATGATGATAGCAACCAAAATCTTTACATACAGAGCAAAACCTATTGAAAAACCTAGAACACTTTATATAATGTTTTGTCCAAGAGGACAGTGTGTGTGTGTGTATAACATCAATCACTTAGTAATATCCTTACTGTGAAAGCAATAACATAAACATTGGGAATTTCCTCTTTGCCAAAAAGTTAGGGAACTTGAAAATAATACAGAAATATTACATAAAATGTTGAAAATATAAGAAAATAAATGACATATGATACACCAATAACAGAGAAAATATAATGCAAATTAGAATACATAAGGAGTTGCCATTACAAAGGCTACAGCTCCACATCGACATCAACATGGTCACCAAAATAATGACGAGTCATCAGTTGTGGCATTATTTTGGTGATTATCTAAGAGTCCTTTCCCATACTTGTTATTTGTCATTATTCTTCCAGACTTTCATAAAATCCTTCTACTACGTATAAGCTGCTAGTACAAAGTGAGGAAAAAATGCCTAGTTCACTTACTATGCTAATACAATATACATGTAGAAGAAATATGTCAAAGATGACAAAAATCTTTACTATGTCTTGCTAAGCGCTATATTAACGCTTACATAATAGTTTCAATGGTGAAAGAGGAGCAGTTGGTGGAAACGTGATGCATGGACCCGTTACATTACCCGTGACTCAGAAGGGACCGACCACTCTGCGATGGGATCACATGACTAGCTTTTTTCTCTCTTTTTCTTTCTTTCTTCCTAATAATTTCAAGTGATATGATAGAAACAGTCCCAAGTTTCATAACTAATGAACAAAGAAAGACAGAAAAACTAGCAGTTGTGCCCATATTCATATATAACTATTAAAGCTTCAGAAATTCTGGTTGCTCGAGTGCAATTCACAATCGCAATTCGTAGCGTAGCTCCGCTACTGCAACTGCAATAATGTTTCACAATTTCCAATACAAAGCACACTTACGTACAGAGTAATGATAATAAATTATTGGTAATTATCATATTTATAATAATTTATTTATGACATTAATTTTAGAAATTCACTCATGTGACACTTGACACTTCTTCACAGTTCACACCCACATAAGAAACATAAGAACATAAGAAAATAAGGAAGCTACAAGAGCCGCGGAGGCCTACACGTGGTAGTTCCTGTCACCTAACACTACCTACATCCACCTTTCATCCCCATCCATGAACTTATCCAGCTCCCCTTTAAAGCTCCCTAATGACTCCGCACTAACTACCTGTCTACTGAGACCATTCCACTCATTCACCACCCTATTTGTGAACCAGTTTTTCCTATTTCCTTTCTAAATCTACGCTTTTCCAGCTTGAATCCGTTACTTCTTGTTCTACCCTGGTGTAAAAGCCGTAAGAACTTTTCCTACCTCTCCTTTATTAAATCCCTTTATCCACTTAAAAACTTCTATCAGATCGCCCCTTACTCTGCGTCTCTCGAGTGAGTGTAATTTTAATAACTTCAATCTCCTCTCATAACTAAAGTTACGCATCCCTTGTATCATTTTGGTCATCCTTCTCTGCACTTTTTCTAACAACACTATATCCATCCTGTAATATGGAGACCAAAACTGAACTGCATAGTCTAGGTGAGGCCCTGACTAGAGCCAGATAAAGCTTTAGAATAACTTCCGCACTTCTACTTTTAACACTTCTGGTAATGAATCCTAATACTCTATTAGCTCTATTTCTGGCCTCAATACATTGTTTCCTAGGTCGGAGGTCTGGGCTCACCCTCACTCCAAGATCTTTTTCACCTTCTGATCTTTTCAGCGATACATTGCTTATGGTGTATCTATTACCAGGGTTTTTTTTCTACCAACATTCATAACGCTACATTTATCAATATTAAATTCCATCTGCCATCTGACTGCCCACTCGTTAAGTATCTAAGTCTCCCTGCAATATGTTTACGTCAGACTGTGATCCAATAATCCTACCTAACTTAGTATCATCAGCAAACTTGCTGATATCACTGCTAATCCCACCTATCCAAGTCGTTGATGTAAATCAAAAATAGTAATGGGCCCAAAACAGACCCTTGTGGAACCCACTTGTCACCAGTCCCCAGTCCCATGTCACAATTAGTTTGAGTCCTGAACAGGAGGCTGGTGTCTTGGTCTTTCAGCTCTTTCCATCACTGTGTTCACTTCACAAAGTTCACCCACACTTAACAGTACACTCTGATGTGAATTGATAGTTGTCAATACACTGCAACAATAAAAATAAAAAATAAAAAAGCAAGTTAAAACAACGTGGCAGGAAACTAGAGGGGTGGGGGGGGGGGCTTGAAAGTGCATGCGTCCACTCGACTGTCCACTATTTGAACGCTCATTACTAAACTGATTTCTGCGGCCGCGGCAGCTGGGAATCCTGATCAGGCTTGTTATTCATGAGTCATGCTGTAACCTGTACTAACCACCACCGACCGCCATGTACAAGATTGCGGACAGGCTTGTGATTGCGAAAGTACTACTGCAACGCAATACTGCAATTTGCGGAGGAGTTTTGACTCCATCGCAATTCCACAACTGAAATCATTAATCATACTATTGCGAAAGTGATTGCAGAAGTGCCTACCTCTGATTCTCGATACGAATATATATATATATAATATATATATATATATATATATATATATATATATATATATATATATATATATATATATATAATATATATATATATATATATATATATATATATATATATATATATATATATATATATATATATATATATATATATATATATATATATATATATATATATATATATATATACAACCCTCGTTTTCCCGGACCTCCATTTCCCGGATATCGGATTTGCCGGACAAAATCCGAGGTCTGGGGATATGTCAGAGTCCTGGACAAATGTCTGGTCCAGTCCTTAAATCGACAAAGTTGTCCGGCGGTCTGAGCACCTCCTGTCACCCCTGGTCAGTGTCCGCGCCTCCCGCCAGGTGGCAGCATGGTCAGCGGTCGTATTGTTTACATTTGGGCACAAGACACTCACGTACACCTGCACCGCCTCCGTTACGTCCCCCGACCCCCACTGCCCCTGGTGCAGGAACGTCTCTGAGACTATTGAACCTTTCTGCTGCGTGTCCGCGCTTCACTCCCACCGTGTAGGCTACGCTTCAACTCCTCACCCGAACT
>JACEEZ010003782.1:0-20000 GCA_016584305.1 Chionoecetes opilio
GTTCTGCCCTTTGCATTCCTCTTTTTCCCGGCCTTTTATATTTTCTCCGCTTCCCTTTTCCCCTTTTCCCCCTCCACACCCGACACCCCTTCCCCCAACTACTTCTACCGCCTCCACTACACTCACCACCTCTGCTCTCCTCCCCTCTTTCTTTTTCCCCCCTTCTTCCCCTGGGCAGTAATTAAGGGCTCTCACCCAAAGTAACATCCTCATGGCCTCAAATTATTTCCCCTCCTTTCCTCGTTTATCTTCCTCTTTGCTCTTGCCACCTTTGCCCCTTCCCCTAAGCCAAACCCTCCGGGTGTGTTCTCTTTCTTTCTGTAGGTTTATGTATGGACTCTCTCTCTCTCTCTCTTCTCTCCTCTCTCTCTCTTCTTCTCCCCTCCTTCTCCCCCTTCTCTCTCCTCTCTCTCTCTCTCTCTCGCTCTCTCCTCTCTCTCCCCCACCATCTATCGTTCCTATCCTCATAAATTTAAATTTAAAGGGGGCATCAGCTAACTTTCCATTTAACTATTACCCCTTATCATTATCATCATCAGTTTTAAATATTACCATTATCATTATTATTACTATTACCATAGACCATGTATACCTGGACTGTTCACGCGACAATGTTTTTGAATTGCGGGGCTGCATAGGGCCCAAACTTTCATTACAGAAAGAAAGAGAACACACACGGAGGGTTGGGCTTAGGGAAGGCCCAAAAGTTGGACAAGAGCAAAAGAGAAGATAAACGAGGAAAGGAGGGAGAAATAATTTGAGGCATGAGGGATGTTACTTTTGGGTGAGAGCCCTTAATTTTTAAATTTGGTTTGATACTGGTCTGTATTCTGGGACTGAGAGTGCTGTGAAGTGTGGGGCAGGTGTATCCACTCTTTCCCTGTGAATACAGGAGTGAGGCAGGGGTGCTCCTTGCCCCATCACTTTTCAACGCTTGTATGGGGCTGGGTATTGGACAAGGTTGTAGATCAAGTGATTGTGGAGGGATCCGTCGGCAACACCAAGATCACTGATCTTGTTTTTGCCATGATGCAGTAATCTTTGCTGAGTCGCTGGAGGTCCTGGTGATGGCTCTCGAGGCGCTGCACGAGGAGGCAAAGCCTTTGGGACTTGAGGTCTCCTGGCTCAAGACCAAGGTCCAAGTATTTGGAGACTTACTAGATGAACAGTACAGTCTGTTTTATGCGTGTGGCGAGGACATTGAGATCTTGGAAAGTTTTACATACCTTGGTAGCGCAGTTCATAATGACGGCGGGTCACGTCAAGAAGTCTTACGACGGATTGGCATAGCCCACGGTGTTATGGACTCGCTCAGCGGAGTATTTGGCGTTGTCGGTACCTGTGCAGGAGGACAAAGATCCGGATCTTCAAGTCGCTTGTGATCCCTGTCTTACTCTATGGTTGTGAGACATGGACACTAAATAGTGACTTGAAGAGACGAATCAATGCCTTTGGTAATAAGTGTCTTCGCAGAATCATGGGGTATCGCTGGGATGATTACGTGTCAAATCAGCGATTGCACCGTGAGACTGAATCGAGGCCTATTACCTGCATAGTCCGTCAGCGCCAACTTCGGCTATATGGGCATGTGGCACGCTACCCTGAAACCGATCCTTCCCATCGGGTTGTATCTGTAAGAGACAATCCGGCGTGGAGGAGGCCAAGGGGGCGCCCAAAAGGGCTCGTGGCTGGGGCAAGTTGATGTTCTTGTCGAGAGCTGCTTGGTATGGGAAAGGAGCCTGCATGGGAACTCGCGCGTGGTGACCCCCGGGAGTGGCGTCGTAGGGTGGGCGAGGCGACGCGCCCCCCGGTGTATGCCCCCAATGATTGATGATTGATAGGGGCCCGCGGGGCGCCCGACAAAGAGATATAGTGGTCTATGGACTATCATATAGACTGGTTTATCAGTATATATGGTATACTGTAATCTTCGTAAATGTTTTTTCTATAATATTATCAAATAAAAAAACAGTAAAACACGCTAAAGAAATTGCCATTACGAGACTATGAAGAAATATGCATGAACTTAATATTCACTTAACTCTTCGCCTTTTAAAAAATTTTTGCGAGTCAACTTTTATCATGAAGGGTATCAATAGAAGCGCAATTTTATTATTTCATTGATGTATTTCGTTATCTGATCAATTAATTAGAACCATGCATAAATTAGCGTTAAATAAATAAATAAAATCATCAATCGGGTAATTTCCCGATTGATGATGTTATTTTTTTACTTAATATTTCGTTTTCTGAAAAAATGAATTAGTACCATGTATAAATTAGCGTTGCCTAAATAAATAACCTCATCAATCGGGAAAATTACCCGATTGATGATTTTATTTATTTAGTTAACGCTAATTTATGCATGGTTCTAATTAATTTATCAGATAACGAAATATAGCAATGGAAAGCTAATAAAATTGCGCTTCTATTGATACCCGTCATGATAAAAGTTGACTCGCAAAGTTTTAAATGGCGAAGAGTTAAGTGAATATTAAGTTCATGCATATTTCTTCATAGTCTCGTAATGGCATTTCTTTAGCGTGTTTTACTGTTTTTTATTTGATAATATTATAGAACAAACATTTACGAAGATTACAGTATATCATATATACTGATAAACCAGTCTATATGATCCGTATATATATATATGAATCCGAGAGGCCCTCCAACTTCGGGCCCTTGCGCGACAGGCCGATATTCCGTGCGCAGTCCAGGTATATTAGTCCATGAGCCAGGCCAGATATCGGTACCACCTGGGGTGACTAAACACGAATGGTACTAAAATGTTTATAGAGTGACTGTAAATACATTAAGATATGATAGCCTTCCCGCACTGGTAGTTAGTCTGATTTTTTGATGAAATTTGGGGGTGCTACCCATAAAAAAAAAATTTCAGCGTGACGCTCGGGGTTTTCCTCATTTCTTTAAAATCAATCACACGTTTCGTTGCGAAACTTTGGACACCTATGTAGAATTTGATTCTCTACCAGAGTTGTTCCTAGGTTTTTTTTCAAATTTCCTCATATTTTGGGATTTACCCTAAAAAAAAATTAATTTTGGGTATTTTCCCATAAATCTGGAATAAATCCCTAAATATGGGAGAAATTGAAAAATATATCTAAAGCTCTTGTAGCTAATTTGATTTTCTACAAGAGTTTTTTCCGATGTATATTTCAAGTTTCCCCATATTAGGGGTTTATTTCATATTTGGTGTTTTTTTGTGATTTTTTGGGGATAATTTATTATTGGAAGGAGCAAACATATGTAGAAGGTTTCCATGTAAAGTGTTTTTTTTGTTTGTTCATGTAATGTTTTAATGGTGATATTTTTTTTGCAGGTGTGTGCTGACTGTCTTGACGGCATGATGCAACCATCAGCGAGGAAGAGAGCACGGATCGACTGAAATCATCCACTGCTCTGATGATGACAGCGATGCTCTGGTGTCACCACAGGATTTGGACTCCTGAACACATTGCTCAGGGCTGCAGAGATCAGGCAGCATGATCCAGTCCTGGAAGCAGCCAAGGGCCTTGAAGAAGGAGGATACCACACATACATTATCACCGTAAATTTTCGTAGTCTCTTTACAATGAAGAAGTCACTGGATTCTATCCTTGCCAAGGGTGTCAAGATAGAATCAGCAAGCGTCGACCCCAGGAGGAGGGCATCAAGGGATGCCCCTAGTACTAGCAGGGTGTATGCCAAAGTATGTCTCTTCTGCGAGAAGTCAAGCAAGTACATGAAAGCAGCAAAGACAGGGAGCCACTCATCCAGTGTGTGAGCTACGAGCAGATGAGAAGATCCGCAGAGCAGCAACAAGGAAACTCAACCAGAGAATCCTTGGTTTACTTAGCAGAGACCTTGTTGCTGAGAGGGTCATCCCACAAGTCGTGCTAACAAACTCTTCACAAAAGATGATTCCCCAGCGGCCGCCAGGTCGGGGTGCAGGTGAAAATCAGGAAGAAAGCGAGGGAGCACGCTACGAAGGGGCTGAGATAGAAGCCCTCCGAGGAACTCTTCTTGTATATAAGGACTGAATTATTCCCCAACCCAGAGGTACTGCCTATGATAAACCTCAATCTAGGCTTGAGAGATCCATGATGTCCCGTGGTATACCCCAACTGAAACCAGCGACAAAAAAACATTTTCGCCGAAAGATTGAAACCGATTTTGGGGGGAATCACTACGCTTTGTCCCAGATGAGAAAGGAAAAGCTTCTAATCTATCCACGCAGCCTCTCAATGGACGACCTTGCCCGACAAGCACAAAAAAATGACAAAAGATCTGCAAAAAGCAAGAGCAGCTAACTCTGAAGATATCTTAACCAAAGCAGGAATGCAGCTGAGGAATGAGATCAATAGCAAGATGTGAGTCACCCATGGCCTCCCGATACAGATCAGAATGTTATTCCTGCAGCAGTCACTAAATTCCTGCACACCCTGCTGACGGAGAGTTTTGAGTGTCAAACTCCCTCTGAAAGAGTTTCAACGTCCTTCCCACATCCTTGGGCAGTGACTTGGTCTTTGCTGTTACCAGTGGCAAGACAAAGCCACCCAAGCACGTACTGCTGTCCAAATGCTGTAAAGTGTTTGACAGGAACACAGAACTGATCCAAAAACTCTGAATCGTCTTGGCCACTGTGTGTCCTACTCAATGTTTGAGGAGATCGATACAGCCCTTTGTATCCAGAAGCTGGAAGTTCAAAGGATGACATTCCACTGCCAGCAAACATCTACCCGGGTTGTTGTTCACAACCCTGGCTGGGATAACATCGACCGACTTGAAGAGACACTAAGTGGAGCAGGTACTTCTCACAGAGTCAATGGCATTGCTGTCCAGTTCCAGGTTGCAGGCTCTGTGCCAGAGAAGGTCCTGCCAGAGATTACCAAGTCCAAGATAAGAAGCATCACTCTGACCGCATCAATTCTGCCAATATACAATGTTGGGCGGCGGGCAGGGCCACCCAGGATTGAGACTGCGTATGTCGACACTACCAAAGAGGTCCAGGATTCAAGACAAGAACCATATCTGGCTTCTTACTCGAATGTCAGACCATGAGAACCAGTCCATCAGCAGTTTGGACTGGGTTCAACATCAAAATCCGCAGGACATTGCAGGGGTCCAGGACACTGTAAGCTCCCTGCCCACTATAAATTTGCTCCCGCAACAGAAATGTCCACCGTTAATGAAGTCTTGGAGCAAACGCATGCCATCATGCAGTCCTTACAGCTTAACAAGATTGTGTGCGTGTTTGATCAAGCACTCTATGCCAAAGCTGCCGGGGGTTCTCGGGAAAAACAAGAAAAGTTCAAGAACATTATCATCAGGATGGGCGTCTTCCACACAATCTGCAATCTCCTCTCCACCATAGGGAAGAGGTTTCAGGATGCAGGTCTTAGAGATCTGTGTGTGGAATCAGGTGTCATCGCAGAAGGGTTTAGTGTCAGGGTGATGGCGGCCGGAGGTACAACAGAGCAGTGAGACTGCACAAGCTCGTGTATGAAGCACTGATGAGGCTTGCATGGAAAGGCTTCCTTCCATGGCTAGAAGAAAACCATTCAAGGGACATACACCATCTGGATGGAACACTGAAGAACATCAACAGCTTCCACAGCAATGTGTCTCAGGGAACCTTTCAAAAGCTGATGGAGAGTGAAATCATGCACACATATCCTGAAGCTCTTCCAAGTTTATCTTGAGACCCTAAGAGATGAAAAACAACCTCTCAGCATTCTGGATGTCATACCTGGAAAATGGTTGAGATCATGCTGGACCTGGTTCGAGCCTCCAGAGAAGGCAACTGGATGCTTCACCTAGGAGCAATCCGACAGATGATACCGTGGTGTTTTGCCTATACAAGGTGAACTATGCCCGATTCCTGACCTACTACTATGCCATGATGTCCGACTGCCCATTGAACACCCCGAGGTCATGAAACTTCATGCAAGGTGGCTTTTCGGGCCAGATCGGTAGCAAGAATCCCTTTGGACGGATTCCCGTGGACCAGACCATCGAAGAGACGATCAAAAAGACACCCAGACACCAGGGGCACAAAAGGGTTCAGCCTGAAAGGTGGAGCTGTCGCCAGGTACTACCTGACATCGGAGTATCGCAGCAGATACTTGAGGAGCTCAGGGCCATGGTAAATAGGCCAAAAGTATACTGACTTCAGCCACCCAGACCTACAGATGCCCAGGATTAGAAGAGATGAGGCCGATGTCCAATCTTTAGTTCAACTGATGGAGACCACTGGTTGAACCCCTTCCAACGCAGAGCAAGGAGATCTTGTCAGTTTGTCAACTGCGACTACAGCACCACCAGAAGTTGCCAAAGACTTCTAGGGGCCTACAGAATAGGAGAGGATGCATATCAAGCCTTTTAAGGAAGAGCGCCTGGAGACCGATACGCCAACTATACAGTTTCATGACACGATGACGAAGACGAAACTGAGAACGTTCACTAACATCAGAATGAAGCCACGCCACAAGGCCATGCCAAGGAGGCTATCTTGAAGGCTGAAAAGGAACCTATTTGGCCAGATGATCCTTGTTGCTAGAACAGAAAGTCAAAATGAGTGATGTCTTGGCTCATCCCTGGGGCCTTTGCCATGGGCACTTGCCAGCGGTGATGGGTCTCTCCGCAAGACCAACAAGGCTGCCCTAGCAAGGGAGTTGGAGAGGAATGTTTCTCCTGCAGAGGTGATCCCCGAGCCCTCTGCTACCATAATTGATGGGATGGGGCCTGGTCCAGAAACTGAAGGGAAAAGACAAAAAACTTTTTCACAGTTTTCAGGCACAGCACTGAGTCACGTTGTCCATGAGGGTGCTAAGAGCAGGCGCATTGATGTTTGTTTTGACGTCCCACAAGGAGACAAACCATCAAAAATGCAGAAAAGAGCCAACAGAAGTGCAGGCACAGGGATCCATTTCAAGAAAATTCAACCTGGGCACAACATCCAGCAGTGGAGAAAGTTACTCGGTAGTTCCTCCAACAAGGCAAAATCTCATCAAGTTCCTGGTAGAAGAATGGAAAAAACCCCAGCACAGGGGGAAGCTCGAGGGCAAGGAGCTGTATGTCACAGTGAGCAGCTCTGCTCAAGATCACCAAAGAGCATTGGGAAGAGGGCTCCTGGAGCTTTAAGTCAAGTCAAGAAGAAACAGACACACGCCTCCTTCTCCATGCACTTCATGCAGCAGAATCTGGGTACAAGTCTGTCATCATCACTGCAGAGGATACAGACGTCATGGTCCTGTGTCTGGGGATGTGCCACAAGATCCCATCCCACCTGTTCCAGAAGTGCGGGACGAAGAACCGGACAAGATTCCTGGAATCACCACACTGGCCGTACATGGGAGGCAGCGTGTGTGATTCATTGATTGGTATGCATGCCTTTACAGGCTGTGATACCGTCAGTGCAATTCGCTTTGGGCCCGGGGGGAAAATGACGACACTCAAGCAGGTGAGATGGACAAGACATACCAGGATCTTTCCACGAACTTGGGCGCTCATGGGAAGTGTCTCCTGAACTCTTTGAGAAGCTACAGGAAATCACCTGCCACTGTACCTGCCATCTACCCACACAACTGAGGTGAACCCAAACTTCGGTATGAAGCTGTTCTGTGCGAGACGTGGAGAGGTGGAGTCAAGTCAACTCCCTCTTGTGAGGACTGCCTTCTTTATGCAGCACTACGTGCAAACTACCAGGCTGCGATCTGGAGGAGAAGTCTGCAGAGCCAGCCATTTGTTGCGAACCCAACAGACGGCGGCTGGATGACAGATGAGGACGGCAAGCTTGCTGTCAACTGGATGCGAGGCTCACCAGCACCAGATGCTGTATGCAGCTACTGTCCTGCAAATGTGTCGGTCATGCGAACTCCCTAAGTGCACTTGCCTCAGCAATGGCCTGAAGTGTACGGACATGTGCAGGTTACAGACATGCCAGAACAAGGCTATTGAAGAAGAGCCGGTAGCACAACAGTCAGATTCCGAGTCTGACGTAGATGATATTGAGGAGGATTAATTGGCCATAATAGTAAGTACAAGCCATGGCATGCTTAGTGTGTATTTACAGGACTTGTATTAAATGTGACAAAATTTCTATATTTATTTTAGTGACATTTAGGCATTCCCGTCCCCAAAATTTGACATTTTAAAATTTTTTTGAATTTTCGGTAGGGTGGGCTATTCAAGAAGTGATAACGACCATTAAGCTACCAGTGTGCAAGGGCTATCATATCAAAACATAAACTAGAGACATGTAGCAAACTAAAAACACCTAAGAGAATTAGTCACCCCGGGTGGTACCGATATCCCAAAATTCGGGTCTTGGCTCATGGACTATATAGTGATCTATGCTATTACTAATCATGTCTTTGCTTCTCCCAACAGGTAAGCTTGTGATGCCCGGGTGACATAACAAGTCAGGTAAAGCAATGTTATGTAGCCTTAATATCTCTCTCTCTCTCTCTCTCTCTCTCTCTCTCTCTTCTCTCTCTCTCTCTCTCTCTCTTCTTTTCTCTCTCTCTCCCCTATTATCTCTCTCTCTCTCTTCTCTCTCTTCCTCTCTCTTTTCTCTCTCTCTCTCCCCCTCTTTTCTCTCTCTCTCCCCTCTCTCTCTCTCTCTCTCTCTCTCTCGACCGTTGGCCTCGTCCTTCTTATCGTCAATCGCCTGTCATCGGGCCATGCACACCCCTGTTGATCGTACCCCCCGACCGCTCCCCCCCCCCCCCCCATCGACCCCTCAGCGGCCCCCCATCGACCCCTCAGCCTCCCCCACATGCAGCTTCCTCTTATCGACCTCTCATCATCGACCGTCCTCTGTAGCACTCCATACCTGCTCCCCATCGACCCTTCCCTCTTGTCCCCTTCCATCCCCTTTTCCCTTTCCCCTCATTCGCCCCGCCACGTAATTCCCCCCTTTCCTCTCCTTCCCTCCCTCCCTCCTTCCCTCCCTCCCTACTTCTTTTCAAACACCCCTTCCTTGGAGCTCTTTTGATCATCTTGGCCCTTTTGTTTCCGGGTAAAACTGGGGCCCTGAATGAAAGATTGGTAAAAAGAATTTCATCATTACTAATATATTTATGTGTATAGGTGTGGGCGTGTGTAACCTTATTATAGTTTGTTTTTACTTCGTATTATTGTAGGGGAGGAGGTTGTCTGTTCAGAATAATTATTGTAAGGCGTGTGTCATGGTGTGCGTGTCATGACGAAGCACAGGTTGGCAGGGCCTAAACCAACGTGAGGTAATGGGGACCACCGTGTTGTGTTTATCAGGTAATGGACAGTACTGTTATTCAGGCCACGTCGCCTTTGGGCCCCTGCAACCCCCCATGGCCGCCCCTCCTCCCCCCCCCCTTAAATACACCCCCAAGACAATCTGCGTCCCGAGAAAAAATTTAGCTCGAAAATTTAAAATTTAAAAAACCCGGAGTGTCATAAGTAGCTTTTATTTTTCTTGAGCAAAGAAAACTTATAGAAAAGTGGAAGGGGGTAGTGGATTGTGGTGGTGGGTGGAAGGGTGGAGGCTGATGTGGCGTCCCTGTCTGACTTTATGTTGTTAAGAGACGTCAATGTTTGCTCTGATATATATTTTTGTCTTCCTTCCGATAGTGCTTTCACGTGACGTATGTGTTTAGAAGATCTTAACAAACATTACCTGCTGTTACTTTGATCTATTTTGTAAAACCCATCTGTTTGCTTAATACTGTTTTAAATAAAAAAAATCTATAACAATATACGCTGAATAGTGTGTCCTTCGTCTGTCTTTCTGTCTGTCTGTCTGGCCTGTCCTGCTGTGGTGTGTGTGTGTGTGTGTGTGTGTGTGTGTGTGTGTGGTGTGTGTGTGTGTGTGTGTATTGTGTGTGTGTGTGTGGTATAGGGTTTCCGCCCCAGCCGTGGCGCAAATCACCTCAATGCACATTTTTTGGAACCAGGTCGCCAGGGTGAAGTTTTAAGCAACTTATGAGATTATCCGCTCACTTTTTTTTTTTTTTATGTAGGCAGCCGTATTAGCGAGAATTGTGAAAAAAAAGTGGTTGCGAGATTGAGGATAACTTGAGTAGGGTGATGGGTAATGGGTGAGTGAATGGTGGGGTGATGGGTGTGGGGTAATGGGTGATGAATGGGTGGGGGTGAATGGGTAATGGGTGAGTGAATGGGTGTGGGTGAATGGGTAATGGGCTGAGTTGGGGGGAAAAAAAACAAATGTGGAGGGAATACATCATTTCTACTCCATGATTTCCGTGAAAAGTTAGAAGGGGCTATCTGGAGAGCCGTGTTGTTGGGCCGAAAGGCCACCAATAGCCCGTCCGCAGGAGCTAGCCAAAAAGTCGCTGCGCCCGGAGGGCCGGCTTTGCGGCTAGTAAAAATAAAAGTGTTTGTATACCTCAAGGAGTTTGTGACGTTATTTTTTTCCATCTCCCTGTCGTTTTAGGGATTAAAATCACGCTACATGTTCCGACACTTAAAATATCAAGTAGTTCGAACTCCTTATCTCTGTGGCTGTTCGGACATAGATAAGAGATAAGACAAGTAGTCCGGCCGCTAAGGACGCAGATTTCAATGAGTGGGGACATGCCGGATAAAAGGCAAGCACCAAATTTGTTCAGGCATTCTCAGGGTTCCTACTATGAAGTTATGGAGGGGAGACACACGATCCAATTACTCAGAAGCTCTATGAACCATTTTTTGTGATAACGGCTAATTGTTTCACTTAGAAAAATCTTGAATGAAATCAAGATTCGCCTTATATGGCAAAAGAATATTCCGTATACGCAATACGCCCAGAATACTATCCAAAGCAAACTTTGGACCTTATCCAGGTCATCATGAGATGGGGAAACCCATTCAAGGATGACCCCCAGAACTCCTGGCACTTGACACACGGAATGTCATCGACCATCGCTGTTGTCCAACACCGTCGTCCGTCACGCTATAGCCTGTTGGCAAGAAGCAGTATGGACATACAATAAGTCAGTGTTGACAGATGTCTACCACTCCATCCATGACCCAATTAAGAAAAACAAATTGCCCCTGTTCAGGATCGCCAACACCAAATACGAAGAGTACAGGTCCGGACAAGTTGCCTCATGCTGAGGGATGACGTGGCCCTCTTTTCCCGTCTCTACATAGCACACAGCACCGGGGGGGGGGGGGTGATGGGGACCTGGAACACCTTTCTTCAAGCATGAGAATCACCATACCCTCCTTCTTGGCTGAAAGAGGGAAGCTGCGCACAAGGAATAAGTAAAGTCCGATCTCGCCAACATTCTGTCCCTAGAAGACCAAGAATAACCCTCTTGGCTCATTTGTTTTAGAGTTGCATCGATGGTGGCGCTGTGGTACAACCTCCGTCCCAGTGACTGGAATCAGCTACATTTAGACGATTAATGCAATGGAGTGTTTGTTCCCCACAGCATGAGCAACTGGAAACCTCTATGAGCGTAGATGTGTTGGACCTGTACCTGGACAACATATCAAAGAATCAACCAGATAGAAACGGGGAAAGGTGTACGAGGAAGGTGGGCAGGCCAGACAAGGTCCCAGGCAATTGGCCCGATTTTCCTGCGTGACCCCACAAACAAGGTAAGAACTTCTCCAGTGTCCTATCAAGAGATTGTATCCACTACCATTTCCAGAGGGAGACGGAAAAGCAGGTCTTTGCAACATCTGAGCCTCTGTAGTCTGCAGTGGCACTGACCACTCGATGGCGCCATGTGACCACGAAGAGGCAGACACAAGAATTGTGGTCCGCTACAAGATGCACTAGAGAGTGGATGCACCACATGCTTGGTTAACGCACCGGGGATAGTGGCATGAAGTTTCTTGTACTCCTCATCGGCAGTATCATTTCTAGCTCACAAGTATCCATCGTCTGATCTCTGGGTCGCTTCGCAGTGGCCAAGAACTTCCTTTTCCTACACATCAATGCATCTGTGTACTCTGGGCAAAGAGAAGTCCACAGCGCTACCAGTGTTTCCACAGCTTCACGGGGTGTGATAAACGACTTCTTCTTTTCTTTGGAAAGGGGAAGAAGTCGGTTTGGGAAGCTGGGGTGCCTATACCGAAGTCACAGATGCCTTCAATCTTCATCGTAGAACATCACATGCATGCACAAATCACCGTGGATTGCAGGGAGTTCCAGGATGCTTGAACGTTTTCACAGATCGTTATATATGACAAGACCAGCCCTCGGGTGTCGGTGAATGAGCAAGAAGGAACTGTTCTGCAGAAAAACAGACGATGGAGAACATTCCCCCAACTCAACAGGCCCGCTGCAGCACACACAAGCGTGCAGTGTACAGGCTGGCATCTGGACAACCTTCACCAAATGCGCCAACAACAGACACCAACTGCGGAGGCTGCGGTTGGACACTGGATGCAAAACAAAGTCTGGGTTCCTGTCTGGAGCTCGCAGCCTGCGGCAGCAAAGGCTGTACGTGACGTGTGAAGTGTGCCTGCAAAAGTGCTGCAGGTGTGTGGCGGAGATGTTCATAGGAGAGGGAGGGGGGATAGAAGAAAGAGGCATAAAGCCAGCTGTGAAATGCACCGAACTGTGCAGCTGCAAATGTGAGAGTAGACACATAATTACAATTCTGAACTCATCTCTGCATTGTGATACTGGGGCTTAACAAAGACATGGCATTCCTGCAGCTGTACAGGAAGAACATGATTGTTGTATAATGGAGGCCTTAATGAATACTATTTTTCATAATGCACCGTCAGTAGATTAACCACTGTCATTTTTGAATTGCAGGATTATGTTTTAATTCGTTTCTGCTAATAAACTACATGGCATTTTCGCGATGTCGCAGGGGATTTAAAATCGCAATAATATTGATTTTATGTTTTTGTTACAGCCATATTGGAATATTTTGTTCTGGCGTGTATTAAATAATAATAATAAGATAACTTGCATCCAATAAACAGTATCCTTATGACTATTCTTTTAAAAAACCCTTTACCCTAATTTCCACCAAAATGCCCGGAAATGTCAAATAATAAAGAAGGCGTTCCTTTATAGCCATCTGAGTGATGGGATCATGTTGTCTCCGCCATCTCAAAGCATAGCTAAGGATCCTGTAGAGTGCCTGAAAACGGATTTTGGTGCTTTATCACGGCATGTCCCCATCATTTCACTAATGCTGCCGGACTATTACAGAGTTATACTCGTAAGGCTGTGTCTGTCCTGTCTGTCTGTCTGTCTTCGTCTGTCTGTGTCTGTCTGTCTTCTGTCTGTCTGTCTGTTCTGTCTGTCTGTCTGTCTGTCTGGTGCTGTCTGTCTGTGTCTGTCTGTCTTTCTGTCTATCTGTCTGTCTTGTCTGTCCGTCTTCTGTCTGTCTGTCTGTGGGTTGTGTGTATGTGTGTGTGTGTTTGAGGTTGAACTTTTTTGGGGGTGTCATTTAAATATTATCCGTAATGCATAAACGGAATTCTATCATTCACTGCCTCTTCATTCTGTAAATCCTGAATAATGCACGTTCAATATATCGTTGCATCTCACATAGTAGCCCTAACACTGCCTCTATACATAATCAACTAGACTAAACCCACTTTATTATACTTTCAGCCATCCATTCACTCTTCGAAAGCCTCGTTTATGCAACTTTCACTGCATTTTCACCACACACTTCAGGCTTCCACTTCAACACTGTATCTTCTTTTCCTACCTTCCCTCATTATACGTGCTGCCCTCCGTATCCTTTCGCTTCAAGGCCTTTCTTTTCCCTCCCTCCCTTCCCTCTCTTATCTTCCTCCCATCTTCCCTCCCACCCATCTACCTACCTACCACACACCACCATCACTCTCTCTTTCCTCTTTCCTCTCGTCCCTCGGTCCCCCTTGTTTACCGCTTCGCGAATACCCTCTCTTTTCTGCCCTGCACCCCGTCCTCCCTTCCTCACCGGCTCCGTATATCACGTAATGGAGGGTCAGACTTGGGGGCTCAGATACGTTCATTAATGCCTACTGTGAACCCCTCGGCTTCATAATAACCCTAGTCCTTGGTGTCCGCAGGATGTGTGCGAACAACCCCCTATTTTTTCTCTCTAGGTCGCTCGCTCTCTCTCTCTCTCTCTCACTAGGATGAAAGGAGGATGTAAAAAAGAGGCGTTTTATATGGTAGTGATGAAAGTTCATCTGTTTACTATTTGAAGCCCGGAGGTGAGGTTAGGGCCTTGGGTGTGTGTGTGTGTGTGTGTGTTTTTGTGTGTGGTTTGTGTGTGTGTGTGTGTGTGTGTTGTGTGTGTGGGTTTGGTTCAGTGGGGGGGGGGTGGGAGATGGGAGTGGGTGTTGGTGTTGGTGTTGGTGTTGGTGTTGATAGGTAAGCTGTAGACCCGGGGGGTGAGGGTGGTGGTGATGGTGGTAGTGATGGTGGTGAGGAAGGAAAGGAGGAGCAATAAGGTGTAATAGTTAATTTATTTTGTTTACGCATATAGAACAGAAACTTTAAAATGCTTGCTCTGTTTTTTCTATTTGGAGTGTAGCAGTTAGCATTGAAATAGAGCGTTGAATTATGCAAAGAGAGAGAGAGAGAGAGAGAGAGAGAGAGAGAGAGAGAGAGAGAGAGAGAGAGAGAGAGAGAGAGAGAGAGAGAGAGAGAGAGAGAGAGAGAACGCCATTCCATCACTCCATTCAAACTTTTTAACCTCTAGCTACATCCTCCATCCTCCAACCTTCCTTTTATCTTTCCCTCCACACAAAATACGCTAAATAAGGAAAAGGAATTAAGATTTTTCAGAACATTTGTTTTTGCACGACAACAAATTTAAGCCACAATCCTATTTTCCATTCACGTTGGTAATTGCTTGTATGACTTTGATATTTCTTGACTAACTTTAATCTTCTCTTCTCGACCGTGAGGGGAAATTATGAAAGGGGAAAAGAAGCTACTAAAAATGCTTATTTCAGAAAACTACATACAACTTGTTTGAATCGGATTAGAAGTCAGAAAAATGATGATATAATCGGTATGTGAGAAGAGGGGGAAGAGAGTAAGGTTGAGATGGAGGATGTGAGAGAAGGGGAGAAAATGTGATGAGAAGAAATGGTGTAATATGCCATTTAACCCCTTGAGACCCAGACTGTAATTTCCATTGTAATTTGGCTACCATTAGACAATTTTTAGTTAATATAAGCAATTGTTTATAGAAATTACCTGTTTAGTATCCTTGTCGACTAACTAATTTGGTATATTCAGTTACTTTTCGTAATTTTAGGGCTCGACAACATATGTACACCTTTTTATATAGCAAATGAAAGATCTGGGTGTGAAAGGGTTAATATGTATTAGAAACTAAGATATGGGAGATGTGTAAATAGAGGAGGAAGAAGAAGAAAAAGAAGAAGAAAGATAAAGCGAAGAAGAAATATAAGAAGACATGAAAAGAAGGATGGGAGGGAACTAAAATGTCTTCCCTCTCTCTCCAACCACTTTCCTTTCCTTCCACATTTCTTCCCTCCCTCACTTACCTGTTTTTCTCTTCCTTCTACTCAGTAACATTCCCTGCGGTACTTTTACTCTTGCTCTCTTACATATTCCTCCTTCTTTTCCTACCCATTTTCCTTGTTTCTTTTATACGGTTTTTCCTTAACATGAAACAAAAATATCGCGAAACTCTCAAGAATTACTCCTTTGAGAACACACACCTCCACACACACACCCACACAGAGCCACACCTCACCCACAAACACACACCACACAGCACAGACCACACCCACACACACACAAACACAACCACACACACACACATCACACACTACACACACACACACACACAACACACACACACACACACACACCACACACATGTATTAGGTCCTTCCATGGCCACAGAGATCTTAGCATTACTTTATGTTGTCTCACTTCACTTTGCTCTCAACTCCTTTTATTTCCAACATTCTGTGAGGTCGTAGGGTGGTTTGTTTCTCTCTTTCTCTCTCTCTCTCTTTCTCTCTCTCTCTCTCTCTCTCTCTCTCTCTCTCTCTCTCTCTCTCTCGTGCGGACCGAAATGCCTTTATGTGAGAGGTAAGAAGAGATTGGTTCAGTGTTGCTCCTCACTTGCTTTAATGGGAAGCGGGTTTTGTGATCTGTCTCTCTTTTTCTTTCTCTCTTTATTTTTCTTTACTTGTGTCTTGTTTGTATTTTCTGTTTGTTGTAATGGGTTTTATTTTATATTTCGGGCAGGTATTTGTTAGGGGTTCGTCCTCTGCTGATATTCTTCTTTTTATCTCGTTATTTCGTTATCGTTGATCGTTGTTTCGTGTATTCATAATGTTTGTTTTATATCTGTATACATGCACCATTATCAGATAAGCCTTACTTATTGCACTTATACTTACTTATTAAACTTATACTTACTTATTACACTTATACTTATTACACTTATACTTATTACACTTATACATATTTATTACACTTATACATACTTATTACACTTATACTTACTTATTACACTTATACTTACTTATTACACTTATACTTACTTATTACACTTATACTTACTTATTACACTTATACTTATTACACTTATACTTACTTATTACACTTATACTTACTTATTACACTTATACTTATTACACTTATACTTACTTATTACACTTATACATACTTATTGCACTTATACTTATTACACTTATACTTACTTATTACACTTATACTTATTACACTTATACTTACTTATTACACTTATACATACTTATTGCACTTATACTTACTTATTGCACTTATACATACTTATTACACTTATACATACTTACTACACTTATACTTACTTACTACACTTATACTTACTTATTACACTTATACTTACTTATTGCACTTATACTTACTTATTACACTTATACTTACTTATTACACTTATACATATTACACGTATACTTACTTATTGCACTTATACTTACTTATTACACTTATACCTACTTATTACACCTATACTTACTTATTACACTTATACCTACTTATTACACCTATACTTACTTATTACACTTATACCTACTTATTACACTTATACCTACTTATTACACTTATACTTACTTATTACACTTATACTTACTTATTGCACTTATACTTACTTATTGCACTTATACTTACTTATTTTTTCAACTTATTCCAATTTATCTTGTTGCCATATATATTTTGTTATTATTCTTTTACTATTACTTTTTGTTATATATATATATCATTAATAGCATTGTTATTATTATTCCTCTCCCTACTGGCATCACAATCTCCATTTTCTATTCACATTTCTCCATCCACTTCCTTTACTTCTCACTTTCACTCTTCCATCAATTATCGACACCATGTTCCTGTAACCCAATAAGTATCACTCATGCATTCCCCTCTCCTCTCCTGCATCTCCTCTCCCATCTTTTATTTTTCTCTCTTCGTATCGTATTACTCCCCTCATCCCCACCGTTGCTTCACTCCTCTTCATCCTTATCCTCCTCTGCCTCCTGTTTGTTCCCCAGTCTTCCCGTTCCTTCCGTTCTCCCTTCCCAGGGATGCTCAAGGGAGGTGAGGCATCTCTCTCGGAACAATTAGCCCTCCCCAAAGTCGTTAGGGAGGTAATTACTGGGTACATCATTACCCTTCCGATGTGGGGAGTTTGGGGGAGGCACGTAACTGTGGGTTGTTTGTGTTGGGGTGGTTTTGCTGCGGGATGTTGTCGTCTACTGTTGTTGTTGGTGGTGGTGGTGGTGGTGGCGTGCTCGCAATGCTTAGATGAAATACAAAGGGAACGTTCCAAGTTGTAAGTTTAAGGGTGTGTGGACTTGCCTTTGGGAGTTTGAGGTGGTGGTACTACTGTGTGTTGAAATAGTTTTATTGTGTGTGCGTGTGTGTGTGTGTGAGAGAGAGAGAGAGAGAGAGAGAGAGAGAGAGAGAGAGAGAGAGAGAGAGAGAGAGAGAGAGAGAGAGAGAGAGAGAGAGAGAGAGGAATGAAACTGATGTATTTGTATGTATATATGTATGTACTTTAATAATTTGTTACCCCTTAGCCAAACCCTTGTGATTTAAGAAGAAACAAAAGACGTATGTGTAAGGTCAATACGTATATCCATAATGAAGTTTTAGTTTGAGGTTTCGTTGACTGGAGTGTAAAATGAGTGAGTGGATAAGTTGGTGGAATTGGTGGAATGAATTGAGTCAGGTGTTTTTAGTTAAGTTTATTAAAATTTCTTACAAAAACTTATATTAGCCTTACATTTATCTTAACCCCTTGAGACCCAGAATATAATTTCCATTGTATTTTGGTTACCATTAGACGATTTTTAGTGAATGTAAGTAATTGTTTATAGATATGACCTGTTTAGTAATCTTGTCCACTATCTAATTAGGTTTATTTAGTTACTTTTCGTAATTTTATGGCTAACAACAGACAATTTTTTATAGCAAAGGAAAGATCTGCATGGTCGTGAAGGGGTTAAGGTTTTATGTAAGGCTAATGTAAGTTTTTGTAAGAGATGTAAATAAACTTAACTAAAAAGTCTGGTGGAGTCAGGTGGAGGGAGGTGGAGGGAGGGATCAAAACACGTCTTTATAGTGGAATGAGAAATAGAAGTTTACAAGACGATGGTTTTGTTAGGGAAGAATAAAGGTGTTGGTAAAGATTTCAAGGGGGATGTTAGGTGCGACGGATCCTCTAAATCCACCTGAATCCTCGACGTGAGCGGAAGTGTACGTAGCCAGGAAGAAAGGTTAAAGGGTCCTGGGGTATTTTATTACAACTTATTCTTTTTTATATCATGAGGGACTGACCAAGGACAAGAAAAATTATACGTAAGACTACTAAAACCATAACTACTAACTAACCACTAAACCTACTAACTACTACTAAGCTACTACTAAACTACTAACCAGAACCATTAAGGCCAGAACCTAAAAAAAAGAAGTATGTTGCCGTATTTATTCTTTCTTCTTCCCCAATAATCTCTATCTACCATCCCCATTATTGTAGGTGTGAGGTGGGGAGGGGGAGGGAAGGGAAGTAGAATTGTGTGTGTGTGTGTGTGTGTGTGTGTGTGTGTGGTTTGTGTGTGTGGTGTGTGTGTGTGTGTGTGTGTGTGTGTGTGTGTGTGTTGTGTGTTGTGTGTTTCCATCTAGTTGTATTCATCCTAGTTGTATTCTTTACAGGGCCAGAGCAACGCTCGTATGGCCCCGTCTCCATATCAACATTTATTTTTCTCATTCATCCTTAGTGTTGGCCGAAACCACCACCCCGGGAGGTGGGTCACAAACCCCCGGCTAACACCCGGTACCCATTTACTGCTGGGTGGACAGGGGCTCGGGTTTTAAGAAGACTGCCCGTCTGTCTTCACTCCGCCCGGGGATCGAACCCGGGACTTCTCGGTTGTGAGCCGAGCGTGCTAACCTTGTGTGTGTGTGTGTGTGTGTGTGTGTGTGTGTGTGTGTGTGTTGTGTGTGTGTGTGTGTATGTAGGGGGGGAGAAGGGAGGGCAATGAACTCAGTAAAGTTCACATGTGTTTTAAGCACAGTTAAACACTTGTACTCTTGTTTATTTGTGTGTGTGTATGTGTGCGTGTGTGTGTGTGTTTGTGTGTGTGTGTGTGTGTGTTTGTGTATGTGGTGTGTGTGTGTGTGTGTGTGTGTGTGTGTGTGTGTGTGTGTGTGTGTGTGTGTGTTTCTTTGTGTGTGGGATTTTGTATGTATTACCCAAGATTTCAATTCAAAGATGTAATATTTAAAGAGTAAACAGTGTGTATTGTAGTATTTCTTTTATATATCAAATACTGGAAAACGTAATCTAGGGAGAAAAACTCTACAGTCGGGAAATGATCCATTCAAAAAAATTAAGCCGGTTTGGAGATATCGCTTGAAAAGAGAATATTTCAGATCTCCCTTTTTGTCCTTCTTTTACTTCTTCGTTACTTCTTATTATTATTTTTCTTCTTTTTTATCATCATCATCATCTTCTTCATTTTCTTTTTCTTATTTATGTATATCTTTCTTCTTCTTCTTCTTATTATTATTATTATTA
>JACEEZ010003782.1:27500-50000 GCA_016584305.1 Chionoecetes opilio
GTGAAAATAATTAGTGTTACTTAAAACAATATTAACCCCTTCACACCCAGATCTTTCCTTTGCTATATGAAATCGTCTGTTGTTAGCTATAAAATTACGAAAAGTGACTTAATATAGCAAATTAGTTAGTGGACAAGGATACTAAACAGGGCTATCTATTAAATATTGCTTATATTCATTAAAAATCGTCTAATGGTACCCAAATTACAATGGAAACTACGCTCTGGTTCTCAAGGGGTTAATATTTTTTACCTTGTGTTAATATGTTCATTATCCGTTGTTCCTTTTTATTCGTACATCATTAAAAAAAATACAACGTAATTAGGTATATCCGGTAAAGGTTCCCCTCACTCCTTTGCACCTGAGCGCCTGCCTTTAACACCCATAATTAATTGCGTCGTGCGTTCTCCTTCACCTGTACGAACTTACCTGAGACATTCATGGTATGTGGGGGCCGTGAAGGGGGGGAGGGGGTAGGGGGAAGGAAGGGGGGGAGGGGAGGGGAGAGAGAAGTATGTACCGTTGAGTAAGAACGAGGATTGGTATCAGATTGAAGAAAGGGTGGAGGAAGGAAGAAGAAGAGGAAGATGGGGGAAAAGAAGGTAGAGAAGGAGAAGGGCGAATCAGATGAGGAGAAAGAGGGAGGTAGGTAAGGATTAAGATAAAGGGAAGAAGATAGTTAAGAAAAGCAGAGAGAGAGAGAGAGAGAGATTGTGGATTGTTGTGTGTGTGTGTGACTGTGTGTGTGTGTGTCGTGGTAGTGGTGAGGGTTGGGTCGTTCCCCTTAAGTAATGTCATGTTTGCGGAGTGGCAGGTCGAGCTGGATGATCCTATGTCGCACCTTGCCTCCCGCTCCCTCTGTACTGCTTGTGCCATTGATTCCTCGCTCATTAGTGGAGGTCGTGTGTCAAATAGCAGGGCGAGAGGGGCTGGAGGGGGTTTTTAAATTTTTTTTATTTTTAAAAAAATTTTTTTTTTTTTTAAAAAGGGGGTTTTTTTTAAATATTTTTAAAAAAAACCCTTTTTTTTTAAATTTTTTTTGGGGGTTTTTTTTTTTTTTTTTTCCCTTTTTGGGTTTTTTTTTTTTTTAAAAAAAAATTTTTTTTTTTTTTCCCCCTTTTTTTTTTTCCCCCCCCGGGGGTTTTTAAATTTTTTTTTGGGGTTTTGGGGGGAAAAATTTAACTTTTTTTTTTTAAAAAAAAAAATTTTTTTTAAAAAATCTTTTTTTTTTTAAAAAAAAACAAATTCCTTTTTTTTGGGGAAAAAAAAAAAAATTTTTAAAAAAAATTTTTTTTAAAAAATTTTTCCCCCCCTAAATTTTTAAAAAAACCCTTTTTTGGGGAAAAAATTTTTTTTTAATTTTTTTTTTTTTTCCTTTTTTTAAAAAAATAAACAAAGGAATAAAAAAAATTTTTTTTTTTAAAAAATTTTTTTTAAAAAAAAAAAGGCCCTTTTTTTCCTTTAAATTTAAATTCCTTTTTTTTTTAAATTTTTAAAAAAGGGGGGGGGGGGGAAAAAAAAGGGGGGGGGGGGGGGGGGTTTTAATTTTTTTAAAAAAAAAAAAGGGGGTTTTTTTAAAAAAAGGGGAAAAAAAAAAAAAAAAGGGGGAAAAAAACCCAAGGGGAAAAGGGGCGGGAATTTTTTAAAAAAGGGGAAAAAAAAAAAGGGAAAAGGAAAAAAAATTTTTTGGGGGGGGAAAAAAGGGGGGGTTTTTAAAAAAAAAAAAAAATTTTTTTAAAAAAAAAAGGGGGGGGGGGGGGGGGGGCCCCCAAATTTCCCCCCCAAATTTTTTTTTTCCCCCTTTTTTTTTTAAAAACCAAAAAAAGGGGGGCCTGTTTTTTTTTTTTTTGTTTTTTTTTTTTTTTTTCTTTTCCTCCCCTCTCTCTCCCCCCCCCTCTCCCTCTCCCCCCCCCTTCCCCCTTTTTCCCCCCTTTTCTCTCTCTCTTTTTTTTTTTTTTTTTTTTTTTTTTAAAGGGGGTTTTTTTTTTCCTTTTTTAAAAAACCAAAAAGAAATTTTTTTTTTTCCCCGGGGGGGGGTTTGAATTTTTTTTTTTTTTAAAATAAAATTTTAAAAAAATTTTTTTTTTAAAAAGGGGGAAGGGGGAAAAAAAAAAAAAAAGAGAGAGAGGAGAGAGAGGAGAGGGGGGAGAGAGAGGGGAAAAGGGGAGGGGGGGAGAGAAAAGGGGGGGGGGAATTTTTTTTTTTTTTTAAAAAAAAAAAGGGGGGGCCCCCCCAAAAAAAAAAAAGGGGGGTTTTTTTTTTTTTTTTTTTCCTTTTTGGGGGGAAAAAAAAAGAGTGGGGGGGGCCCCTTTTCCCCCCTTTTCCCCCCCCCCCCTTTTTTTCCCCCCCTTTTTTTTCCCCCCCCCCCCCCTTCCCCCCCCTTTTTTCCCCCCCCCTTTTCCCCCCCAACAAAAGGGGGCCAGACCCCCCAAACTACTACTACTACTTTTTTAAAATAAAAATCCCCTTTTTTTTTTTTTTTTTTTGGGGGGGGGGTTTTTTTTTTTTAGGGGGGGGGGGGTTTTTTTGGGGGGGGGGTTGGACCCTCTCCCGTGGGGGGGGGATTTTTATATTGCCCCTTTTTCTACAGGGTGAAGGTCCCTTTTTTGGGGGTTTTTTCCCCCGGGGGCCCCCCCGGTGTTCCCTCCGCCGCACTTGAAGGGGGGAAAAAAAAAAAAGGGGGGGGGGGGGCCACCGGGGGGGGTTTTTCTCCTTAGTGGGACTTAAAAGGGGTTTTCCCCCCCCCTTTTTCCCCCGTTAAAAAAAATTCCCCCCCGGGGGTTTGAACTCGGAAAATCGAGCTCCCCCCCCAAAAACCCTTCCCCCCCCCAAAAAATTTTTTAAAAAAATTTTTTTTAAATTTTTTTTTAAAAAAAAACCCTTTTTTTTCCTTTTTTTTGGGTTTTTTCCTTTTTTTTTCCCTTTTTTCCCTTTAAATTTTTTTTTTTTTTTTTTAAAAAAAAAATTTTTTTTAAAAAATTTTTTTTTTTTTTTTTTAATTTTTTTTGGGGGGGTTTTTTTTTTTTTTGGGGTTTTTAAAAATTTTTTTTTTTTTTTTTTATTTTTAAATTTTTAAAAAATTTTTTTTTTTTTTCCCCTTTTTCCCTTTTTTTTTTCCCCCCCTTTTTCCCCCCTTTTTTTTCCCCCCCCCCCCCCCTTTTTTTTTGCATTCCTTTCCTCCCTTTTTTCCCCCCCCCCCCCTCCCCCCCCCCCCCCCCCCCTTTTTTTTCCCCCAATTTCCCCCCCCCTTCCCCCCCCTTTAAAAACCCCCCCCCCCCCCCCACTTTTCCCCCCCCCCCCTTTCCCCCCCCCCCCCCCCCTTTTTTTCCCCCCCCCCCCTTAAAATTTTTTCCCCCCCCCCTTTTTCCCCTTTTCCCTCCCCCAAAAAACCCCCCCCCTTTTTTTTCCCCCCCCCCCCTTTTTTTTCACCCCCCTCCCCCCCTTTCCCCCCCCCTACCTTTTTTTTCCCCCCCCAAAAATTTTTTTTTCCCCCCCCCCCCCCCCAAAAAAAAACCCCGGGGGGAAAAAAAAAGGGGGGGAAAAAAACCCCCAAGGGCCCCCCCCGGAAAATTTTTTCTGGTTTTTCCCCCCCCCCCGGTTTTTTGGGGGGGGAAATTTTTTTGGGGGCCCCAAAAAACCCCCCTTTTTTTAAAAAAAGGGGTTTTTTTTTATTGGGGGGGGGAAAAAAGGGGGGGGTTTTCTTTGGTTTTTTTTTGGGGGGGGTTGGGGGGGCCCCGGGGGGAAAGGGAAAAAAACCCAAAAAGAATTTTGGGGCCCAAAAAGGGGGGGGGGGGGGTGGGGGGGAAAAGGGGGGGGTTTTGGGTTTAAAAAACCCGTTTTTTTTTGGGGGGGGGTTTTTTTTTGGGGGGGAAAAGGAAAAATAAAACTTTTAAAAAAAAGGGAAACCCTTTTACCCGGGCCCCCCGGGGGGCCGGGGGGAAAAAGGGGGGGGAAGAAAAAAAAAGGGGCCCCCCGGGGGAAAAAAAAAATTTTGGGAAAACCCAAAGGGGGGGTTTAAAAAAACCCCTTCCCCCCAAATTTTCCCCCCCTTTCCCCCCCCCCCCTTTTTCCCCCCCCCCCCCCCCTTTTCCCCCCCCCTTTTCCCCCCCCCCCCCTTTTTTTTCCCCCCCCCCTTTTTCCCCCCCCCCCCTCCCCTTTTCCCCCCCCCAACCCAAGGGGCCCCCCCCCCCGGGGAAAAAATTTTTTCCCAACCCCTTTTTCCCGGGGGGGGCCCGGGGAAAAGGAAAGGGGGCCCCCCCCCCCCCTTTCCCCCCCCGGGTTTGGGGGGGGGTCCCCGGGGGGGGGGGGGGAAATTTTTTTGGGGGGAAAAAAAAAAATTTTAAATTGGGGAATTTCCCCCCCCCTTTTTCCCCGGGGGGGGGGGTTTTTTGGGGGGGGGTTTTTTTTGGGGGGGGGGGGGGGGGGGGGGGTTTTTTGGGGGGGTTTGGGGGTTTTTTTGGGGGGGGGGGGGGCGGGTGGGGGTTTGGGTTTTTTTTTTTGGGGGTTTGGGGGTTTTTTTTAAAATTTGGGTTTTTTTTTTTTTTTTTTTGTTTTTTGGGGGGGGGGGGGGGGTTTTTTTTGGGGGGGAAAAAAGGGTTTGGAAATTTTTTTGGGGGGGGGGGTTTTTGGGGGGGGGTTTTTTGGGGGGGGGGGGGGAAAAAAATTTTAAAACCCCCAAATTGGGGGGGCAAAAAACCCCCCCCCCCCCCCCCCCCCCAAAAAAAAAAAAAAAATTGGAACCTTTTTTTTTTTTAAAATTTTGGGGGAAAAAAAAAAAATTTTTTTTTGGGAAAAAAAAACCCCTTTTTCCCCCTTTTTTTTTTTCCCCCCCCCCCCCCCCCCCCCCCTTCCCCCCCAAAAAAAACCCCCAAAAACCCCAAAAACCCCCCCCCTTTTTTTTTTTTTTTCCCCCCCCCCCCACCCTTTTACCCCTTATTTTTAATTTTTCCCCAAAAAACCCCCCCCCCGGGGGGTTTTTTTTTTTTTCCCTTTTCCCCCCCTTTTTTTTAAAGGGTTTCCCCTGTTCATTACCTGGTGTGAGGAGGAGCTGGAGTCTCGTGGGGAACCTGTGCACGTGTAGATTTTTTGGGGGGATATTATTGACAGATATTTTATGGAATTAGTGGTGATATTGTCGTTCGTGTTCGTGTGCGTGTGTGTATGCGTGTGTGTGGGGGAGGGGGATTGTGTGTGTGTGGGTGTGTTTGTGTGTTTGTATGTGTGTGTGTGTGTGTGTGTGTGTGTGTGTGTTTGTGTGTGTGTATGTGTGTGTGTGTGTGTGTGTGTGTGTGTGTGTGTGTGTTTGTGTGTTTGTGTGTGTGTATGTGTGTGTGTGTGTTTGTGTGTGTGTATGTGTGTGTGTGTGTGTGTGTGTGTGTGTGTGTGTGTGTGTGTGTGTGTGTGTGTGTGTGTGTGTGTGTGTGTCTTTGTGTGTGTGTACAATGTATGTATGTGTGTGTGTGTGTGTGTGTGTGTGTGTGTGTGTGTGTGTGTGTGTGTCTTGAGTGCACCACCAGCAGGTCATAATAACATTCCGACACTATAGTAAAAGGCACGTGTAACACTTTCCCAATTCCTCCCCCTTTCCTCTCCCTACCTTCCGTAATATCAACAACAACAACAACAGCAACAACATCGACCTTTCGTAAAATGTTTGAGCCTTGCAGTGTAGCCAAGTTAGCGAGGCGCGTTGTTATACGGAGACATTTAAGGGCCTGGGTTATGAGTGCTGCGAGCGGTGTTTTCGCTAACTTTCAGATCGTCAAGCAAAGCCCCACCTTCGCCTCCGTCAAAAACCAACCTCGGGAAAAGTACGGCAGGAAATAGCCGATCGCGGTGATAACAAAGACTTTCCGCCAACACCGCGATCAAGAATGGGGACGCCTTATTTTGATGGATATTTAACATAATAGCAAAGTTCATGGTCTCTTTATCCAACATTTGCACCCTATATTGCATCTCTTTGATACTTCAGGAATATTCTTAATGAGAAAATGGAAGGAGGAGGAGAAGGGACCATTAGACAATCATAACATTACAGTTGGCCATTAGGAAGAGGAATACAGTAGGGGAGAAGGTGGAAGGGAGGGACGGCTACAGGATTGACACTTTTGGTTCTTCAGGGAGTGCAGAGAGTGAAATAACAGTGCAGGGAGCAGAATAATACCTTGAGGGAGCCTGAGGACGAAGAAAATACGAGTAGAGTGGCTTCGTTGCCTCGAGTCGGGAGGTATTAACACCTTTTGAGGGACGGTAGGGGGTCCAGTTACTCTGCCGAAGGGGGTGGAGGTCCCAGCTACTGCTCGCTCGTCAGGAAAGGCATAAAGGAACTATAAAAAACGTACCCGCTCTTCCTTTGGCTACCAACCATCCCTCTGTCGCCAACACCCGTCCGATAACCTCACCCCCTTCCCCTTTCCTTTCTCCTGTTACCCCTCACACCCTCCCTTTCTCTCTTTTTCTCTCTTGCTTGTCCACTCTGCCTCCTTCTCCTTCTGCGTCCTCCTCCTATTTCCACCCTTCTCCCAAGCGCAGTGACCCGTGTGTAGGGAGAAAGAAGAGGTCTGGTAGGCTTTATTTGAGACTTTGGTCCAGGATCGTGAAGGTATCAGCGCTGGAAATCATGATGAATTTTTAGGAAGTGGAAGGCGATGTGGTGATGAGAGGCTGGGTCGTGGGTGTAGAGAGGCTGGGTGTGGGTGTAGAGAGGGTGGGATTGTAGAGGTGCTGTAGAGGCTTTTGTGAGGTTATTTCAAGTCTTGTTTATTTAAGTTTTGAATGTATAGTTACTGTAGTTACTGTGTGCGTGCGTGTGTGAAATGATGATGATTAGACACGGACAAACAGCAATTAGAAAACCCCCACGATGAAACAAAGCATATAAAAGAAAAATAAGCGTTTGTTGAACTATTTAGAAAGCAAATCAAGAAAAATAAGGAAAAAATATGATATATACCTACCATAACTAAAGAAGATCAACTGTATTCATACTTGACTAAGAAAAAAACCCTCTAATTAGAAACCGTAACACTAATTTAAGCATTAATATAAGGGAAACACGACCCCGATCTCCCTAGACAAACTTGTTAACTTGCTACCGACCACCCCCCCCCCCCCCCCCCAGTAACCTAGCAAGGAGTACAAACGTGAATTCCCAGGTGGTAACTCCCTCCTTTACCTGTTGAGATTACTTGTTTGAGGAAGATTGTAATTTTGTTTTTGTTTTCCCTATAGAGAAGAAGGAAGGAAGGAGAGGAGGGATGGAAGTAAGGTAAGAAGGAGGGAAAGGAATGAGGGTATGATGGTATGAGTTTTAAGGAGGAGGAGGGATGGAACAAAGACTACTCTATACTGGACTTGCTACTCGTGCCCCGCGCCAACACGCCCATGACCAGTGGAGGCCAGTTTTGCGATTCCTGCCATTTTAGAACATCACCCCTATTTCCCTTCCTAAGGTTTATCAGTATAAATGATATACCGTTATCTTCGTAAACGTTTGTTCTATAATATTATCAAATAAAAAACCGTAAAATACACTAAAGAAATGCCATTATGAGCGAGTGAAGAAATATGCATGACCTAAATATATACTTAAACTCTTCGCCATTTAATATTTTGCGAAAAAAACATTTTAGATGAAACATATCAATAGAAGTGGATTTGCATTAGCTTTCCATTGATATATTTCGTTTGCTGATAAATGAATTAGAACCATGCATAACTTAGCGTTAACTAAAAAAATTACATCATCAATCGGATCGGCAAGTAAAAAAGTGTTCCATGAATACAGTAGACTATGGCTTATCAGTATAAATGATACACTCTTATCTTCTTAAATGTTTGTTCTATAATATTATCAAATAAAAAACTAAAATTCACTAAAGAAATTCCATTATGAGACTGAAGAAATATGCATGCACTTATATTCACTTAAACTCATCGCCATTTAATATTTTGCGTGAAGACTTTTTGTATGCAACATATCAATAGAAGCGGAATTTTACTAGCTTTCCATTGCTATATTTCGTTTTCTGATAAATGAATTATAACCATGCGTAAATTAGCGTTAACTAATTAAATAACATCATCAATCGGGTAATTATCCCGATAGATGATGTTATTTTTTTAGTTAACGCCAATTTATGCATAGTTCTGATTCATTTATCAGAAAACAAAATATATCAATAGAAAGCTAATGAAAATCCGCTTCTATTGATATGTTTCATCTAAAATGTTTTCTCGCAAAATATTAAATGGCGATGAGTTCAAGTGAATTCATATTCATGCATATTTTTTCACTCTCTCATAATGGCATTTCTTTAGTGTATTTTACTGTTTTTTATTTGATAATATTATAGAACAAACATTTACGAAGATAACGGTATATCATATATACCGATAAACCATAGGAAGGGAAAAGGGAGTGATGTTCGAAAATGGCAGGAATCGCAAAACTGGCCTCCACTGGAAATAGCCCAAAATGAGTAGCAAGTCCAGTATAGAGTAGTCTTTGGATGGAAGTAAGGTAGGAAGGAGGGAAAGGAATGAGGGTATGATGATATGAGTTATTATCCAGTTTGTTATTATTAGAGGAGGAGGAAGAAGAGGAGGAGGGGGAGGAGGAGGAACGTAGCATCCTTCTCTACTATCCTTCTTCATTGCGTCATTTGCCACATCTAATTAGTTCTTGCCTCGTCTTCTCCAACTTTTATCATCGTCATTATTATTAAACATCGTACTCTCTTCTCCGCCATCATGTTATCACTTCCTTCATGAGTTTTCCTGCACCTCTTATCTTATCTTTTTCTTTTTTTTCCCCTGTCAACCGATGCCTTTCTCGTATCGTCAGCTCCTATACTCGCTTCCTCACCTTACCACCTCGCACATTCCCACTTTAGTACTGTTTTACCTTTCTCTCTCTCTCTCTCTCTCCTCTCTCTCTCTCTCTCTCTCTCTCCTCTCTCTTTTCTGTCTTTCATTCTCTCTCTCTTCTCTCTCTCTCTCTCTCTCTCTCTCTCTCTCTCTCTCTCTCTTCTCTCTCTCTCCTCTCTCTCTCTCTCTCTCTCTCTTCTCTCTCTCTCTCTCTCTCTCCCTCTCTCTCCGTTGACGCTGCTCTTGTTTTTTCTCTCACAATTTACTTTCGACATTGCTTTGTTGTAACCCCATTCTCTTCCTATCCTTCTTACGTTTTACGATTCCTAAGCGGAGAGAGGAGGAGAGAAGAGAGATCAGTGAGCGAGGATAGAGACGAGAGAGATAGAGAATTTCGTCGGAAGCTGATCTGGAAGGTCGGGTAAAATCTAAAGGAAGAGGAAGTTGTTGACAGCCATGCAATTCGAGGCTAGAAAGGAGGGGAAGGAAGGAAAGAAGGAGGCTCTCTATAAGGTGGAATGGAATGAAAAAAAAGGCTACAAAGAAAATGATGCGGTGCCTTCCTGTTAATGAACCCTCTTCTTCCTTCGACAGACGTGTTCTTGGTGCGGTCTATTCTCTCTCATTAAAGAAAAAAGGAAAGTAGAGAAAATAATAAAAAGGAAGTAGAGGTAAATTATGAGAGAGAGAGAGAGAGAGAGAGAGAGAGAGAGAGAGAGAGAGAGAGAGAGAGAGAGAGAGAGAGAGAGAGAGAGAGAGAGAGAGAGAGAGAGAGAGAGAGAGAGAGAGAGAGAGAGAGAGAGAGAGAGAAAGAAGAAAGAGAGGTAGAGAGAAGAAATAGGAAGTGAGACAGGAATGAGAAGAGAAGAGAGAGAGAGAGAGAGAGAGAGAGAGAGAGAAGAGAGAGAGAGAGAGAGAGAGTGTGTGTGTGTGTGTGTTTAAAGAAAGTAGCTGCAACGTTCGGAGGGTGTGAAAGAAAATGGGTGATGGAAGTGGTTGGCTCGGGAGGGTTTTCGGGGAGGACTTAACAATCTCGCCGCGTGGTAATAACGCTCAAGGCACTTTTCACTTTATTTTTTTTATTATACATTTTTCTTTAAGACTTACGCAGAGTTCGATGTTTGACGCTTCGGCTTCGTTCCCAGATGACGTCCAGGGGGAGGGGGAAAAGTTTAACAGGAAATCGGGCCTTCACTCGCGACACTCCCCCTTTTTAACACCCCTTCAATCCTGTACCCTGTTTATGGGCCTTCCCTGCCGCTACTCACATCCCCTGCCTCTATTTACCTTGCCAGTCTTCCTCACCGTCTCCCAAGTGTCAACAGTCCGCAAAACCTTATTAGCTTATTCATCTGGTTTTCTTATGTAATATCATAATTAGAAGTACTCTGTAACCCTCACCACCGCTTTCCCTAACACCGACGCCACTGTTTTAGGTAAGCCTCTTCCACCGTCACACTACTACCACCTAGAAGTCCTAGATCAAGACCCTTCTCTCCCCGTTTCTGGAAGATGGTAGTGGTGGTGATGGTGGTTGAAGAAAGATGTGTGGTGGTGATGATGGTGGGGAGGGAGGGTTGTTGGAGGCAGTATTGACCGACGTGTGGTAATGATGGTGATAATGGTGGTGGTGTACAGTGGATAGATGGTCAGTCGATCTTTGCCACCACGACACTTGTTAACAGAATATCTCACATTCACCTCACACCGCCACGACTGCCTTCTCAAGCACTCCGCCACATCCCCCTCAGTACAGCCAAACCCCCCCCCCCTCAGTACAGCCCCCTTTCCCCCCTCAGTACAGCCACCCCCCCCCTCAGTACAGCCACCGCCCCCTCAGTACAGCCACCCCCCCCTCAGTACAGCCACCCCCCCCTCAGTACAGCCACCCCCCCCCTCAGTACAGCCCCCCCCCCTCAGTACAGCCACCCCCCCCCTCAGTACAGCCACCCCCCCCCTCAGTACAGCCACCCCCCCCTCAGTACAGCCACCCCCCCCTCAGTACAGCCACCCCCCCCTCAGTACAGCCACCCCCCCCTCAGTACAGCCCACCCCCTCCCCCCTCAGTACAGCCACCCCCCCCTCAGTACAGCCACACCCCTCCCCCCTCAGTACAGCCCCACCCCCTATCCGCCGCCCTCTAGTCCCGCAGGTCACCTCTCGCTGCTGTGGTGTTGGGGTCAGCTTGGCAACAACGCAGATGACAGCGGGAACACGTGTCGAAATGATGTATTCGTCTCCGTTAGGATATTCTTTTTTCCTTATTTTTGCTACCGACATCAAAGTTGTGTCCACTGAATTATGAACGACACCGTAAATATTGCGTCAAGAAAAGATAATTAAAATAAATAATCTTACACACGGAGGAATTACCTTGATATTTTTTCATCTTCCCTTCAATATTTTCTCTTATTTCTTAACGCTACTACTGAGCAAAAAGGTGAGAAGCGTCCATTTTTGGTTTGCCTTTACCTTTAATGCGCCGGCGGGTACGGGGCTCCGGTGGCCGCGTCGCCTTGTCTACCTCGTTTTCCGCCGAGACAGCCACCGGCATATGCATCATTAATGGCTGACCCCGAAGACCTGACGCGCGGTATAGCTGCAGACGCCCGTCCACCTGTCGTCTCTTACTATTTCAGACTCGGCTGTTTTATTCCCAGCATCAGGCCGGCAGTGTCATCCAGTAATGGTTTTCGCGGTGGCGGGGGAGCTGGAGTGTCTGTCAGATGACTCTTCACCGCTGAACGCTAAGGGTCCTCCGTGGCGCCCTCTGCCTCGTGAAGAAAAGTGAAAAATGAAATAAATAAGCTTGCTGTCATGGAGATCCCCAGGAAGGAAGAGCTTGTCGCCGGAACGCAACACGTGCACCCGTCACACCTGGCTACAGCACCTAACACTTTTTTTCTCTTTTTAATCATACAGTTTTAAGCTCACGTCAATGTGTAAAGTACGTCTATGCGTCTGGGTTTGAAATCTCGAGCCTCGGGAGAAACTGGAGAGGTTTTCTACTCCCTCTCTTGCATATTAGTATATCATAGAGGCTCATGTCTTATAGAAACGCACCTACTTGGCTTTATAAATTGGTAATGAGCGTTCTTACCCTCTAGGTGTATACATCATAAGCAGGGGCAGGGGGTGGTGGGGGGTGGAGGAGAGGGAGAGGACCTGAGGCGGCGGTGGGAGGGCTGGAAACACACCTGCCTCGCAACCCTCAGAGTCAAGGCGAAGTTTCTTTAAGAGTTAGTCTCTCTCTCTCTCTCTCTCTCTCTCTCTCTCTCTCTCTCTCTCTCTCTCTCTCTCTCTCTCTCTCTCTCTCTCTCTCTCTCTCTCTCTCTCTCTCTCTCTCTTCGTGGCGAGTTTTTTGGCCATTATTTTTTTCAAAGGACCATTGCTTTCGTGAATTCGGTAACTGCATGCCTCTTCCTCCTCTCCGCCGCCGGGACCAATTAGCGCCAAACTTTTCCGACGTGCCTTGTTTTGCAGTCCAGCGCCGTAATTCAAAATTTAGCAAGTACTCCTCCTGTCTCCTTACGCGCTTTGCCACCCAAATTTTGAAGCCGACGTCCTCCTTCTCTTCTTCCTCTTTCGTCAATGTGTCTTTTAGGCCATGAAAAAAAGGGGGAGGGGGGAGCGTCATAGGGTGTCTCTTATTTTTGTAATTGACTTTTATTAGCCTTTTTTGCTTGATCGTGAAATGAAGCAGTTTTTGAGACGCCCTTACGTCATCTGTGTTTTTTTTTCTGCTATCATGTTTGTTTATTGTTTTATGTGCTGTAATGTTATGCAATATATTTATATGTGTGTATTTATGTATTAATTGTATATCATTTCCTCTTCCTCCACTCCTCCTCCTCCTCCTCCTCCTCCTCCTCCTCCTCCTCCTCCTCCTCCTCCTCCTCCTCCTCCTCCTCCTCTCCTCCCTCCTCCTCCTCCTCCTTCTCCCCCCCCTTCCTCCTCCTCCTTCATCTCCAGTGCCTTTATAAATCCTTCTCATTTAACCAAGACCCCTACCACACCACCACCACCACCACCACCACCACCACCACCTTAACGCTTCTCTCATTCCCGCCGCGTCCTCAAGTCCTCAGTTTTGCTCCTCCCAAAGCCCCTCGGTGTCTTTCCAAATCTTCTCGCTGGCATTAACGGCTTCCTCTCTCCTCCCAGACACATCAATCATATTTTTAGCATTTCAGACTCGCATTATGTGCTCGGCTGAGGGAAGTAATTGAGTTCTTTCTCGTTGCCGTATTACCTGAGGGAAAAGTTAATTAACCTCTTGCCGTGTTTACTCGGAGAAATATCATATTCTCGATGGCGTTGAGGCACTGAAACGTCTCCTCTTCGACGGGCTATGGTGTGTACGTCCCTCGAGATCTGAGTCTATTTCCTACGATCTACTTTCTATTGGGGTGAGTTTGTCTGTTTGTATCCCATCAAGGCTCGACAAATAAGCCGACGCAGTTTTGTAGAGTGTGTGATGGGACGGGATGGAAGGGCGGTATAGGGTGGTAGGGTGAAGGGCGGGGCCGATGGGGAGGACTCAAGAGACATGGTTAGTTCCGGCTGTCACTGCTATCTCCTCCGCCCTTTCCTCATCCTCCTTCTTCTACTTTTCTTCGCACAGATAAAGAAATACTCCTCCGGGGAATTTTAATGACTTGCCAAACTCCTCTCGTTGAGCAGCACGCGTTTTGAACCGAACTCAATTAAAACTTCGAAGGACATTACTTTGAAATGCGTCTAGCGGCTTCAAAACATTCCGAGACATCTGTTATTGGGGCCATCACCGCCTGCCACCGACCCGTCCCGGCCTTGTATTGCTTCTGCTGCCGCGTACCGGGGAAAAGAGAGAGAGAGATAGATAGATAGAGAGAGAGAGAGAGAGAGAGAGAGAGAGAGAGAGAGAGAGAGAGAGAGAGAGAGAGAGAGAGAGAGAGAGAGAGAGAGAGTGGGGGTAGGTGGGTTGGGGTACACCTGTCATAGCTTCAGAAACCTCCGCTGCCTTCCTTTTTTTTTGACGGTTGAATTCACCTTTTCTGAGTTCCGGAAAACAAGAATACGAAAGCAATCTATTCCCAAGGCAACACGCAGCCTTGTGAGACACGCAACACTGTGAAAACACGGGTGGGGGGAAAGAGGAAGGAAAAAAAATAGAGCCAAACGTCCTCTCCGTGTTCGCCAGCGTTGAAGGATAATTCAGACCTGTTGTATGAGTGCCAGTGAGCCGTGTAATAAGGTCAGGTGTACTGTGCGTCCTCCTGTGATCCCCCACCCCACCTCCCCAGTCCCCATACATCCACGTCCTCTGCATCTAACTCCTCCCCTCCTCCCCCCAACACGGCTTTAGGTACCTCGACGCAGAAGCCACGCGCAGAATCAAGCGGGAACGATCCTGCTTCAACTTTAGGAGTCTTCTTCGTCCTGGGATAGTTTGTCAGTTATAAGTTAAGCCCTTCGAGGAGTGAGGAGCTCAGGGCGGCAAGTAGAGAGGCATGCGAGGATGGAGGGAGGACTGGGATGTAGGGATGCTAAGGGTGAGGGAGTTTACAGGGAGAGACGTAAGGGGTTAGGGTGTGGTGTGGAAGGGAGGGAGAGAGAGATGGAGAGATGGAGAAAGAGAGAGGGAACAGATGGTGCATCGTACTGTGCTTCCTCTTCCTCGGGTGGTAGATGATGGACGGGGCTTAAGAACTTCCTTCCACCTGTTAAGTTCCTTCAAGGTAACTTGTCGGACATGCCTCGCCCATTTCAGTCTCCTCCGTCTTTCAACTAATCAAATGTATTTCTCACTAACGAGGCACCAATCAGCAGGGAGGAGGAGGTAGAGGAATAGAGGAGAGGAGAGGAGAGGAGAGGAGAGGAGAGAGAGGAGAGGAGAGGAGAGGAGAGGAGAACAAAATATAGAGGCGGAGCTAGAGATCTTACCTGCCTTTAGCGTTGATTAACTAGAAGCAACTGTTACGTCTGTGTTTTTATCTCAGGTGAGTTATGGGAGTCCTGTGGGAGGCGTCCTTGTCTTCCTCACCCTGGGTCACGCGTCCTTGATGACCTCTCAAGGTACGGATGAATGGGAGGGAGTCACCGCGTACGTACCCGGCGGCGTTGCTAAGGACGTGGAGTGACTTGTCAGGACAGATGAACTTTGCACTGATCCCACGACGCAGGCAGGTCAAAAAAGTCTGTTTGGAGAGGGAGGGTATGGGGTGAGAGGGGAGAAAGGAGAGGAGGAGGAGGGTATATAGGGTGGGAGGGTAGAAAGGAGAGGAGGAGGAGGAAGGTATATAGGGTGGGAGGGTAGAAAGGAGAGGAGGAGGAGGAGGGTATATAGGGTGGGAGGGTAGAAAGGAGAGGAGGAGGAGGAGGGTATATAGGGTGGGAGGGGAGGAGGGAGAAGGGGTAGTGAGGTGTCAAGGGAAGACTATGGGAAAGGTAAGGTACCAAGGGAACGTAGGGTCACGAACCATATCGATGTTAGTGATTTTTTTATAATGCTGTCCATGTTGTTGCCTAATAACCTGCGCCAATTTTCCATCATAGCCAGTGGTCATGGGTCAATCTATGTACCTAATTAGCAACATATCACTATCATTGACTTTTAAATCACACTCTGATTAGCACGAATTCTCTTTATCCAATTCCTAAAGCTACAAACTACATACTTATAACGTAAAATACCGTAAACACTACCTTAAAACACCTGTCCCGGAGGCATATTAGCCAAATCTGGTAAGTTTCGCCTTCTCCAGGTGAAGACGCCTGGCTGTAGCTCCGAAACTAACCATAGGATTTTCTCGAAAATACCCTCATTGTGATTCCCACACAAAGTTACCAGTGCAGTGATTAGGTAACCTACCGTAACCTAACCTGATGTGTATAAGAGTAAGGTAACCGAACCTTACCAGACTTGGCTAATATGCGTCCCGGAGACGGGGGCATATTGCTGTTCTCTGGAATAGTGTGTGGCATGGGGATGTTCCTAGCCAATCACTGTTTCCAAGCTCGTGACGTCATATGAGGGTGGAGCTTAAGTGATCGCTGGGTTATAATCTGTCTTTTATTTAACATAATTTATTTAGTCTAGGCTAGGTTAGGTTGGGCTAGCCAAGGTTAGTTTAGGTTAGGTTAGGTTAAAATAAACAGCTAAATGAGTCTAATCTTAAATAATACATGCATATTATAGCCCAGCGATCACATAGGCTCCACCCCAATGTGACTTCACGAGCTTGGACATCGATGATTGGTTCGACATTCCCACACCACATACTATTCCAGAAAACGAGAATATGCTGTCTGGGGAACTCATAGCAACCCTAAACTTTTTTAAATTATTGAAACTATCGGCTACTTCTCCTGCGGTCTTAGTGCGTGTGGCTGACTGGCGTCCTTGAGTGGGTGATGGCGAGGTGAGGTGAAGGTCGTGAATCATTGAGTAGCAAACGTCACTGTCAGCTGATGGTGGCGGTGTTGGTGAGGCGGCACAATGCTAAGCTTTCCCTAGATGGTGATTTTCCTAGTGCGGAACGACGCTACGAGTATATTAAAGCCATCAAGGCAATGAAGACGAGTAGTAGACGGAAGGAGAAGTGAAGAAGGGGAATAAGGGGAATAAATGGAGAATTAATAAGAGTAGGAAAAAGATGGAAGGGAAGAAAAACAGTTAGGCTCGTGGAATGAGAATATTGAGTTACTAGAAGAAGTAAGAAGAAGAAGAAGAAGAGAGAGAGAGAGAGAGAGAGAGAGAGAGAGAGAGAGAGAGAGAGAGAGAGAGAGAGAGAGAGAGAGAGAGAGAGAGAGAGAGAGAGAGAGAGAGAGAGAGAGAGAGAGAGGAGTTGAGTGAGTGAGTGAGTGAGTGAGTGATGAGTGAGTGAGTGATGAGTGAGTGAGTGAGTGAGTGAGTGAGTGAGTGAGTGAGTGAGTGAGTGAGTGAGTGAGTGAGTGAGTGAGTGAGTGAGTGAGTGAGTGAGTGAGTGAGTGAGTGAGTGGTGAGTGAGTGAGTGAGTGAGTGAGTGAGTGAGTGAGTGAGTGAGTGAGTGAGTGAGTGAGTGAGTGAGTGAGTGAGTGAGTGAGTGAGTGAGTGAGTGAGTGAGTGAGTGAGTGAGTGAGTGAGTGAGTGAGTGAGTGAGTGAGTGAGTGAGTGAGTGAGTGAGTGAGTGAGTGAGTGAGTGAGTGAGTGAGTGAGTGAGTGAGTGAGTGAGTGAGTGAGTGAGTGAGTGAGTGAGTGAGTGAGTGAGTGAGTGAGTGAGTGAGTGAGTGAGTGAGTGAGTGAGTGAGTGAGAGAGAGAGAGAGGAGGAGAGAGAGAGAGAGAGAGAGAGAGAGAGAGAGAGAGAGAGAGGAGAGAGAGAGAGAGAGAGAGAGAGAGAGAGAGAGAGAGAGAGGAGAGAGAGAGAGAGAGAGAGAGAGAGAGAGAGAGAGAGAGAGAGAGAGAGAGAGAGAGAGAAGGGGTACAAGCTACTATAGCCAACAATAGTACTAAGGTGTTCTCACGGGAAAGTTAAGTCTACCATTCCCTGATTAGAGTTCTGAAGACCCTGCCGCGGCGTCCTAAGGTACTCTTACTCTAAGCAATACTCTCTCACCGCCGTCGTGAATTATGAGGCAGGTTTAGCAGTATGTCTGAGGCACAGGTAGTAAGGGGAACTATAGTGTCTGCCATCCATTACGTACAATTACGTTATAAAGAAGCGACGATGTGTGTGTGTGTGTGTGTGGTTTTGTGTGTGGGGTGTGTGTGGTGTGAAGAACAGGGCGTGTCATGGTGGTTGCGGTGGTGATGGTGTGTTTTTTGTGTGCGTGTAAGAGAGAGAGGAGAGAGAGAGAGAGAGAGAGAGAGAGAGAGAGAGAAAAGAGAGGGGAGAGAGAGGGGGAGAGAAAAGAGAGAGAGAGAGAGAGTCAGACAAAAAGACAGACAGACAGACAGACAGACAGACAGACAGAACAGACAGATAGACAGAACAGACAGACAGACGACAGATAGACGAACAGACAGACGACAGACAGACAGACAGACAGACAGACAGACAGATAGATAGATTTAAAAGAACAGACAGACAGAGACAGACGCAGGGCAGCAGACAGACAGACAGACAGACAGAACAGACGACAGACAGACGAGACAGACAGACAGACAGACAGACAGACAGACAGACAGACAGCAGACAGAGAGGAGAGAGAGAGAGAGAGAGAAGAGAGAGAGAGAGAGAGAGAGAGAGAGAGAGAGAGAGAGAGAGGAGAGAGAGAGAGAGAGAGAGAGAGAGAGAGAGAGAGACTCGTGGAGAATAGAAACGTCCCTTCTGTCTTTTTTTCTCTCTCTCTCTTTTCTCTCTCTCTCTCTCTCTCTCTACATGGGGACAAGTAACTAAAACTGATTTAAACCTGATCATTGGCCCGTACACTGATGCCTCCAGTCACACACTCTCTCTCTCTCTCTCTCTCTCTCCCCTCTCTCTCTCTCTCTCTCTCCTTTTCTCTCTCTCTCCCCTCTCTCTCTCTCTCTCTCCTCTCTCTCCTCTCTCTCCTCTTTTTTCTTCCCTTTCTTTTTCCCTTTTTTTTCTTTCTTTCTTTTTTTCTTCCCCTTTCCCCCCTTTTTTCTCTTTCTTCTTTCTCCTCTCTCTCTCCTTTCTCTCCTCTCTCTCTCTCTCCTCTCTCCATCCTCTCTCTCATCTCTCTCTCTCTCTCTCCCTTCCCCTCTCCCCCTCTCTCGTCCTCCTTTTTCCCCTCTCCCCTCTCTCTTCCTCTCTCTTCTACTCTCTCCCCTTTCCCTGTTTTTTTTTAAAAAAAAATTGCCATCACCCTGATTATTTTTTTGTAGGCCACCCCACGATAGTTTTTTTCTCTACAAAAAAGAATAAGAAAAAAAAAAATGAAAAGGGCCCCCTTGATTTTGACAACCTTTTGGGGGTTTTTTTTATACGTTTTTTTTTTTACGTCTTCTTTCCCCCTCCTTCCCATAAGTTTCCTCTCCTCTCTTGCTCCTCTTTTTTCCCTTTTCTTTCCAACAACCCCCTTGAATTATCTCTTTTTTTTTAAACCTTTTTTTCCGTTTTTTTTTTACTACTATTCATTTGTTTGTTTCTCATTTATTTTTTTTCCTGCTCTCTCTTTTTTCTTTCTCTCTTTTCTCTCCTTCTCTTCTCTCTCTCTCTCTCCTTCTCTTCCCCTTCCTCTCCCCCTCTGCCCTGTTTCCTGTCTGTCTGTCTGTCTGTCCTGTCGTCTGCTGTTTCGTTTTCTGTCTGTCTGTCTGTCCGTCTGTCTGTTCGTTGTCTGTCTGTTGTCTGTCTGTCTGTCTGCTGTCTTCTGTCTGTCTGTCTGTCTGTCTGTCTGTCTTCTGTCTTCTGTCTGTCTGCCCGGTCTGTCTGTCTGTCTGTCTGTCTGTCTGCTGCCCTGTCTGTCGTCTGCCCCTGTTTCTGTCTGTCTTTGTCTGTCCTGTCTTCTGTCTGTCTGTCTGTCTGTCTGTCTGTCTGTCTGTCTGTCTGTCTGTCTGTCTGTCTGTCTGTCTGTTCTGTCTGTCTGTCTCCATGAAATACCAAAACTTAGCCCACACACTTTATTCTTACGATAATAAATCTCCCTCTCAATTGATTTTTTCCCTTTCCCCTTTCTCCCCTTTCTTCCCTCAGCCACTGTACTTAAAGTTATTATCCCCATACTACGTTCCTCTTGCCCATTTTTCTCCCCTCCATCTTTGCTTTCCTATCCACATCTGTACTTTTCTCACACTTATTATCTCCTTCATTTCCCACCCTGGTTCTCCTTTCCCCCCTCCCTTTTCCTTTCCCACCTTCTCATCCTTTATCCTCTCCCTTTGTTTTTTTCATCCCAAACCTTTTTTTTTTCCCCCACAATTTTTTTTTTTCCCCACTTCATTATTGTGCCTCTTTATTTATACTCCTTCCTTTTCCTCTCCACACTCTATAAACCCTTCTTCCTACCTCTCCTCTTCCTTTTCACACCTCCTTACCTTCCTACTTTCCTTACCTTACTTTCCTTACCTACTCCAGCTATTCCTTACCTTCTTATCTTCCTACCAATCTGCGTTTCCCTCTTTACTCCTCCTCCTTCGCTTCCTATATTTCGTATTCCGTGACAGTCTTCGGATTATAAATAATATGAATATAAAGAAAAGTGAGGGAAATATTCAAAATCGAGAGTACGAGTACCTTGGTACGTGTTTTCATTTCCTGTATTTTGTAGCCTTTGACATATAGCATGTGCAGTGTTTTTATAATGTTTAAGGCTAACTCACTTTATTTTTCGTTTGCAGTTATATATTTTAAAATGAGGATGAAGTATGTACTCTGTCTCTCTCTCTCTCTCTCTCTCTCTCTCTCTCTCTCTCTCTCTCTCTCTCTCTCTCTCTCTCTCTCTCTCTCTCTCTCTCTCTCTCTCTCTCTCTCTCTCTCTCTCTCTCTCTCTCTCTCTCTCTCTCTCTCTCTCTCTCTCTCTCTCTCTCTCTCACATTCTCTTTGTTTACTGTTCGCTAACGCTTCATCTTCCCTGCTTTACTTGGATATTATATATAGAAAGATGCAATAGCAATAGAAGATGGTTGGAGGGAAGGGGGCAGGGCTGGGAAGGGAGCGTTGTGCCCACGAGAACATGATAAATTACCAGTATGTCTCGACTTTTGTGTTTAAAGCAACAAATTATTTCATTGTGACTGTGTGTAATGGGATGGCGGAGGTGGGGACAGGCACAGCCAAGTGGCGGCGGACCACTGTGGTGGTGGTGGTGGTGGTGGTGGCCGGGGCAGACACGGAGTTGTGAGATTATGGAGGGGAAGGATCTCATTGGCTGTCAGTGAAGGAGGGAAGGATCTCATTGGCTATCAGTGAAGGAGGGAAGGATCTCATTGGCTGCCTGATGATCTTTGAACCGAAGAGAGCCTAGAGTTGGCGTGAGGGGCGGGTCAGCTTGGAGTTACGTATTTTTTTGGAGAAAAAAAATCCTTAATATTGCCACCCTAGGTGTTTGACAGTTGCAACTGAAAGTAAGAATACTCTCATGGGTCATCACAGCTCAAAAATAGAGATGAACGAAGGCGATAAACCCCGAGGCTGCCTGGCCTGCTTTGCTGGGTGCTTCAAGCTCTGCAAGAGGACGCGCGGACGTCGCTCTAAGAACAACTGCGTTAAGAACGTCAAAACCGCTGAGCCGCGCGTGGCGGCTGAGTGTCCAGTGATTTCTTTAATAAATTATGTAGATCTGCAAGAAAAGAAACACAACGAGGCGAAGGTTATCTGCGGCAAGCCAAAGGAAGACTGTGTGCCTGTGAAAGATGAGGAACTAGAGCTGAATATTTTTGAAGATGTGGAAAAAGTTGCCGATGAGGAGCTAGAAAAGGAAGACGAGGAAATGTAGGTGTGCGTTGAAGACCCGAAGAAGGAGGAGCTGCGCGTGGGGGGCATCGTGCTGGGCAGGTTGATGGTGCAACTGTTACGCCAGTGCGAGGAAGAGCAACGAGAGGCCCCGAGCGATGACTCCACCGCCAGGATGGACATCATGTCACTGAAGGGCACGAGGTATGACGACGAGGATGTGGAAACTATGGTGTTTGAGCAAATGGAAAGGTTGTTGAGCGAGGACCGGAAGAGGCAGATCAAGAGCTGTAGACATGCGTGGAGCGCACTGAGGTGGAAGGTTTGAGTCTGGAGTGGCTGCTGCGGCAGGTGGTGGAGCAGGCAGATGCACTGGTCCAGCGGCACTCCCCGCACCAGCTGCAGGAGTTCCTCCATGGAGCTTGTGTGCTGGGAGGCGCAGCACGGACACGGCACCGCCGCGGGGCCTGACCTGCGGCACCACCCAGTGTGCCGCAGTGTGGTGGCTCAGGCGAGGCAGGGCGCGGCACCAGCAAGTTAGCGGCCACAAGACTATTGAGTTGTGTAACAAAACAAATGAATGAATGAAATAAACTGAAAAAAATACTAAGAAAAACAATATAGAGCAACATGTAAACCAAATGGAACGTTTAGTTTGTCGTTTAAAGTGAATATTTTTTGTTTTGTTATAGTAACGGCTGCCTGCACACACACACACTGACATTTTATGATGATTTTGAAAGAAAAAAATGATGAGCATCGGAGAAATGTGTCGAGCGCCAGTCTGTTGCCTTTGTTATCTCAATATCTTATTTCATGCCTTTAATGTTATCATCATTGCATGCTTTATATATCCTTGTGTGTGTACGCATTGCACAGCTGCAGCACTCGCTCTCTGTGCCTTGTCCAGCTGTGTTTGTGTTATGTGTGTCTATGTTATCATCATTGCATGCTTTATATATCCTTGTGTGTGTACGCATTGCACAGCTGCAGCACTCGCTCTCTGTGCCTTGTCCAGCTGTGTTTGTGTTATGTGTGTCTATGTTATCATCATTGCATGCTTTATATATCCTTGTGGGTGTACGCATTGCACAGCTGCAACACTCGCTCTCTGTGCCTTGTCCAGCTGTGTTTGTGGCGGGTCAATATCTTATGTCTCAATGAAACAACTATAGTAAACACGTGTGTCTATGTTATCCCCGCCTTATTCCCTCATAGTATTCATCATGAAACTATCTGTTCCCTAATCATTACCTTCACCATTCCCTCTTTCTCTCCCAACACTAACCTTACTCTTTCTCCCTGCAGTTACTT
>JACEEZ010003782.1:52500-55000 GCA_016584305.1 Chionoecetes opilio
TCTCTTTCTCTCTCTTTCTCTCTCTCCTCTCTCTCTCTCTCTCTCTCTCCTCTCTCTCTCTCTCTCTCTCTCTCTCTCTCTTCTCTCCTCTCTCTCTCTCTCTCTCTCTCTCCTCTCTCTCTTCTCTCTCTCTCCTCTCTCTCGTCTCTCTCCTTCTTCTCTCTTCTCTCTCTCTCCTTTAATCTTACTCCCACTAGCTTTCTCTTAGTTAGCTCCTCTCATGAAAGTCAGTTCAGTCAATCAGGTAACCAATCAGTCAGTGATTTAGTCAGTCTGTATGTCTTTTAGAGTCAGTCAGTCAGAATAATAAAAAAAAAAATTCACACACACACACACACACACACACACACACACACACACACACACACACACACACACACACACACACACACACACACACACACACACACAAACACACACACACACATTCGTGAAAAATAAGTTAAAATATTTCTTTGATTTCTTTGTGAGCCATTAGTTAAGAAAAATTACGTACTTATCAAGAACTTGGTCTTAAATATGGAAGGAAAATAGCTGCCACACGTGTTTAGGAGCGCATGGTGAGGGAAAACAAGAAAAGAAAACAAAAAGAGGGAAAACAAGTAGGAAACAGTAGGAAAGAGGGAAAACAAGAGTGAAAGAGGGAAAACAAGTAGGAAAATAGAAAAAAACAAGTAGGAAAGAGGGAAAACAAGAAAAAAGAGGGAAAACAAGTAGGAAAATAGAAAAAAACAAGTAGGAAAGAGGGAAAACAAGAGAAAAAGAGGAAAACAAGTAGGAAAATAGAAAAAAACAAGTAGGAAAGAGGGAAAACAAGAGGGAAAACAAATGACTGGTGCCACAGTGGAGTGCGCAGCCGTGAATACTTATCAAGAACAATGCCATGGGTCTGGAATCAAATGAGGCTTCTATAATTATATCTATTTTATCCTATTATTATTATCCTATTATTCTATCCTACTATGCTATCTTATATCTTCTATTCATTATCTTACTATTACATCCTATTATTATTATTATTATTATCATATTTTAGTAATATATCATCGTTATCAGCTTCGTTAAGTATTGGTGTACGGAAAATGTCAATAATAGGAAAGAGCATAGAAGAAAATGTTCTAAAGAGAGAGAGAGAGAGAGAGAGAGAGAGAGAGAGAGAGAGAGAGAGAGAGAGAGAGAGAGAGAGAGAGAGAGAGAGAGAGAGAGAGAGAGAGAGAGAGAGAGAGATTTTTAACTAATTTCTTTTTCGTTGCATTTTTATTACCGATCTTTTATTTATGGCTCGTGATTTTTTTTATTTATTTATTTCTATTGTTTTGTCTATTTTTGCACTGTTCCTGCTTTTTCTTTTATGCTTCCTTTCGTGTAGTTCTTTCTCACCATATGTATTCCGTATGTAGGTATGTATTTGTGTGTGTGCGTTCATTTGTAACAGCTTTTTTTCTGTGTTCATTCGTGCATCTCTTGTTTTGGGTCTATTGGTTTCTTTTGTTTTGGTTTCTTCTGTTATTTGTTTTTAATCCATCTGGTTTTTTTCGGTTATTTATATCTTTTACATTTTGTTTTATAGGTTACATTGTGAGGCTTGTAGTGCTTGTGTGTATGTCTCTGTGGTGTGTGTGTGTGTGTGTGTGTGTGTGTGTGTGTGTGTGTGTGTGTGTGTGTGTGTGTGTGTGTGTGTGTGTGTGTGTGTGTGTGTGTGTGTGTGTGTGTGTGTGTGTGTGTGTAATCGATCACAATCAGTGCCTCGCTTGCTCTATTTTTCATCCATCTCTTAAGTCAACCAAGTCCACTATTCCTCCACCTTAGCTTTTCCTATCCTCCTCCTCCTCCCTCCTCCTCCTCCTCCTCCTCCTCCTCCTCCTCCTCCTCCTCCTCCTCCCTCCTCCTCCTCCTCCTCCTCCTCCTCCTCCTCCTCCTCCTCCTCTTTCTCCTCCTCTCCTCTTCCTCTTCATCCATCACTGTGTACTGCCTCGCCTCTTTCATCACACTCTCCTCTCTTTCTTTATCTTCTATTTTTTGCTGTTTGAGTATATTGCTTTTATATATTTTCTCTCTCTCTCTCTCTCTCTCTCTCTCTCTCTCTCTCTCTCTCTCTCTCTCTCTCTCTCTCTCTTCCTCTCATCTCTCTCTCCCTCTCTCTCTCTCTCTCTATCTCTCTCTCTCTCTCTCTCTCTCTCTCTCTCTTCTCTCTCTCTCTCTCTCTCTCTCTCTCTCTCTCTCTCTCTCTCTCTCTCTCTCATCTCTCTCTCCTCTCTCTCTCTCTCTCTCTCTCTCTCTCTATCCTCCCCTCCGTCTTTCCCTCCAATCACCAAGTTTCCATCTCTCCGCTGTTTCCTCTACTTTTCCACATTCCTTGCCCTCACCTGTGTTTCCCTCGTTTAAGCGACCCACACTTTTCCCCTCGTATCCCTCCCAGCTATGTGTTTTTTCCTCCTCTCCCACCAACCATATTTTTTCCCCTCTCTACGTAACTCTCATAGTAGTTCCTCATTTTTTC
>JACEEZ010003782.1:60000-65000 GCA_016584305.1 Chionoecetes opilio
CTACTACTACTACTACTACTACATTTTTGTTTTTTGTTTTTTTGGTACATGACAAAGGACTGGCCAAGGGCACAACTAAAAGAGGTAACACAAAGTCGGCTTAGTTGCCAGTCCCTATAAAGAAGACAGTAAGAGAAATAAAAAAGGGGGTGGGCCAATTTAGTTCGGGAGGTGTCTTGTCACTCTTCTCTTGAAAAGATTTAAGTCATAGGAAGGTGGAAAAATAGAAACAGGAAGAGAGTTCCAGAGTTTACCAGTGAAAGGGATGAAAGAGAAGTAAAGATACTGATTAACTCTTGCATTAGGAAGAGGGGCAGAATAGGGGTGATAATGAGTAGAAAGTCTTGTGCAGCGAGGCCGTGGGAGGGGGAGAGGCATGCAGTTAGCAAGTTCAGAAGAGCAGTGAGCATGAAAACAACGGTAGAAGATAGCAAGAGAAGCAACATTGCGGCGGTGATTTAAAGATTGAAGACAGTCAGTCAAAGGAGAGGAGTTAATGAGACGAAAGCTTTTGACTCAACCCTGTTTAGGAGAGCTGTAAGAGTGGATCCTCCCCAAACATGTGAGACATTTACTACTACTACTACTACTACTACTACTACTACTACTACTACTACTACTACTACTACTACTACTACTACTACTACTACTTTTACTATTACCTCCACTACTTCCTCTACTACATAATAATAATGACAATATTTATAATAGTAATGATAACAATGATTTAATAGTCATAGTATTAATGATAATGATAGGAGTAATAGTAATAGTAATGATAGTAACACCCACCATCGTTATCACCACATGAATAGAGGTGAGTGGGGAGATCAGTCGCAGGTAATGAAGTAGAAGGAGGGCAAACCACCTGAACTATTAACCCCTTAACGCCCATATCTTTCCTTTGCTATATGAAATCGCCTGTTGTCAGCCATAAAATTACGAAAAAGTGACTTAATATACCAAATTAGCTAGTGGACAATGATACTGAAGAGGTCATATCTATGAAATATTGCTTATATAATTGTAATTGTCTAATAGTAGTCAAATAGCAATGAAAATTTCGTTCTCGATTTCAAGGGGTTAAGAAGTTTGTATTGGGAGTCGTATTTTCTCTTATATTATATTAGGAGGCTGCCTGACTGACGGGACTCCTACCCCTAGAGGAGAGGGTGACTGGATTATTTTTGAAGTGTTTGTGTTAAGAAAGTTTTGTAGTAGTTATGATTTTAATTTTTTTTTTTGGGGGGGGAGATATTTAAGTTTGTTGATTTTTGTGGTTTTTTTTCACTAAGTTTTATAAGGGAACTTTTTGTTTTATTTTTTTATCTATGGGATGAAATTTTGTGATTCATGTTCGTGCTATTTTGTGTTTTTTGGTGGAATTATCTTTCTGGAGTGCATATGTATTTATATTTTTTCTTTTTCTTTTTCATGATGAAGCAGTGGGTGTAGGTCCGTCTGTGGCAGTGGAGGCGTGATGGAAGGCCTGCGAGGGACGACTAATTCTTCCTGCCTGAAGAGGTATGTCAGTTTTGTTGACTTCGATCTATTTAGGAATCAATTATGGAAAGACATGTAAAAGAGTAATATACATTTTCTTTCCTACTGATCTTACAGAGCGTTAATGTCATGGATTCATCCCTGTGTTAAAATGGAGTATCAAATTTGAAGTAGCAATTTTTTTATCTTATCAATTTGGAGCCAGTTTGTTGGTCTCTTATGAAGTGTTTTATATAAGAGTCCTGCCGGGAATGTGTGTGTGTGTGTGTGTGTGTGTGTGTGGTGTGTGTGTGTGTGTGTGGTGTGTGTGTGTGGTGTTGTGTGTCTGTGTCTGTGTGTGTGTCTGTGTCTGTGTCTGTGTCTGTGTCTGTGTCTGTGTCTGTGTCTGTGTCTGTGTGTCTGTGTCTGTGTCTGTGGTCTGTGTGTGTCTGTGTGTGTGTGTGTGTGTGTGTGTGTGGTGCGTGCTGCGGGTGCTGCGTGCCTCCGTCTTGTTACGTGGTCAACTGCGTCGCCTTTCACCTCGTGCTGGTTGGGCTCTGTTTTCCGATCTTGGGATCTGGGGCTCCACCCCCCTCCTCCTTGTCAGGCGTACGTCCTGATTTCTCGTGAATCCGGATGAGCGGGCCGGGGATTTCGAACGCCGTGACCACAGAATGGTGCAGGACACCCTAACCCATCGCTGTGATAGGCGGTTGGTGTGTGTTGGTCTGGTGGGTTGGTAGTACATTTCTTTCCTATACCGGGTGATTGAGTCAGTTCTTGTGTGGTAAGCGACACACCTTTCTCCTGAAGGGGGTCAGTACTCGGAATTCTCTGGCATAGAAAATTCAAACGAGCCGGATGATTAACCACCGCGAGGTCAAGAACATCCTCCTCCAACGTCGCCATAGCGTTGTGTAGTGGGTGGGGTGTGTGTGTAGATAGTAATTTTCTTGTCCTGGTACAACCCTTATTGCCTTCATACGAATGACAGCACGATGGCCGATTTTGATCACTGTCAAAAATTCCAACTCATAAATACTATTTTTCTGAAACATTAAAGATACAAAGGTTGTTCACCTCAAACTTCTTGTGTAATCAGCGTTGTATTGGATGGGTATATCCTCGACTCTCAAGGCCACGACCTTATCATCAGCTCGTAAGGAGAATCCAGCAGTCATTGGAGATTTTTCTTTAACTTGTAGATACAGGTGTTACTGAAAGTTTTGTGTATTCAGTTGTATTGGTGTTTTGAAGTTAGTTCTATCTCGTAAGAAGAACTACATTTTGTGTGTGTGTTTGTGTTTGTTGTGGTGTGTGTGTGTGGTTGTGTTGTGTGAGTTTGTGTTGTTTGAGTTGTGTTTCTTGTCCTTGTGTGTGTGTGTGTGTGTGTGTTGTGTGTGTGTGTGTGTGTGTGTGTGTGTGTGTGTGTGTGTGTGTGTGTGTGTGTGTGTGTGTGTGTGTGTGTGTGCGCGCGTGTGTGTGTGTGCGTGCATATAGGAAGTAAGGAAATAAATTATGATGTTAAAAAGGAACGCGTTTGAAGGAAATTTATTTCCATGATATTTCCTCTTAGTTTGATTCAATCGTTAGCAATATAGAATAAATAAGTGCTAGACTTTTCTTTCTTTATATGAGTACGTGATTGGAAGGCGAAAAAAACAGTGAAATATTCATATGATAAAAGGATGTACATAACAGTGTAATGCAAAAGTGTTGCGTGAGCGTTTAGGGTTCAGAGGTCAGAAAAAAATAGATCACTGGAAAAAAGATCGTAAAGCTAAAATGATGAACTACAAGTCACTCAAATGTTTGGGTACTCGCGAAAAAAAGTGTGTAGCAATGAATAGCGTGATGTTTGATCGGTATGACTTTGAGAGAAGTGTAGAATGTGAGTGTGTGATTAAGCTTTTGATGTAAATGGACTAAATCAGTGCGCCAATGAGTGAGTGAGTGAGTTTGAGTGAGTGAGTGGGTGGGTGGCTATATGTAGTGAATGAGTGGGTATGATATGAATGGTGAGTGTGTGAGTGGGTGTGGTGTGGGTGTGAGAAAGAAAAAAAAAACTAGTTATAAACGACAGGGGTTGAAAATGCAAATATAAATATAGTGTTTTCACTCTAAAGGTAAAATGTGATGAAATGGAATACGAAATCAACTACGTACCCCCCAAAAAAAGTAACGTATTGCGTGAACTGTTTCCAAAAATAAACTAAAAAAGAAGAATAAAAAACAATCTTTGAATACAGCAATAAAAAGAAAGAGAAAAAGAGAGAAAAATAAAGTATGAACCCTAGGAACTTCCAAAGGACAAAAGTACTGAAAATTGTTACTGCAATATATACATAAAAGTAAATGATACTGTTCTGCGTTACGCTCTACGTCTTCCTAGTAACGATGTGTCTTTGCAAGTCGTAGTAGTCGTGGTCGGAAGGGTAGTCAGTGTGTTACGCTCTGCATCTCCATAATAACGATGTGTACTTTCCAAAGTGTCTTTCGTACCATCAAAGAGTGCGGCTTGAGTTGACGTGGATTTACATACAAGCACTACCTCGGCAGTCAACGTGATTGAATAAGTTTGTTGAGTCAGTCAGTCAGTCAGTCATTCTTGTTGTTATTTATCGTAGTTATTTAGTCAGTCAGTTAGTCAGTCAGTTATTCTTTAGTTAGTTATTTAGTCAGTCAGTCAGTCAGTATTTTTTTGTTGTTAGTTAGTTATTTAGTTAGTCAGTCAGTCAGTCAGTCAGTAATTTTTATTAGTTAGTTGGTTATTTAGTCAGTCAGTCAGTTATTTTTTTTGTTAGCTAATTATTTAGTCAGTCAGTCAGTCAGTCAGTTATTTTTTTAGTTAGTTAGTTATTTAGTCAGTCAGTCAGTCAGTCAGTTATTTTTTTTGTTAGTTAGTTATTTAGTCAGTCAGTCAGTCAGTCAGTCAGTTATTTTTTTTAGTTAGTTAGTTATTTAGTCAGTCAGTCAATCAGTCAGTTACTTAGTCAATCAGTCAGTCAGTCAGTTATTTTTTTATTTTGTTTATTCAGTCAGTCAGTCAGTCAGTCAGGCAGTCAGTCAGTCAATCAGTCTATCTATCTCTCTGTCAATCAGAATTAGTTTTCTTTTCATGTGGCTACTTAACCTCCACTTTCCATGTAGAATATCTGTGACAGCCTTCATTCAACTTTTCCCGCGCCTCCTTTCATGTAGAATAAGTAATGTCGCTCCTTAGATAGCTGCGGATAGCCAGCCTCGTTTGGACCCAGAATTCTGCTGATTTGGTTAGTCCTTTGTATTCCTTTATATTCCTCCACCTCTTCCTCTTCCTTCTCTAGCCTTCTACTTTCCTATCCTTTCTTTCTTATTATCTAGTTAGTGTAGTGTAGTTAAATCAAATAGCCATGTAAGGAACTAATGGTCTGTTGCTGTTTGTGTTTCCTTTGTATTCCTTTGTATTCTCCTCCTCCCTCCTCCTCCTCCTCCTCCTCCTCCTCCTCCTCCTCCTCCTCCTCCTCCTCCTCCTCCTC
>JACEEZ010003782.1:70000-77500 GCA_016584305.1 Chionoecetes opilio
CCACTTTCATCTCACCACCTCTTATTTCCCCACTTTCATCTCACCACCTCTTATTTCTCCCACTTTCATCTCACCACCTCTTATTTCCCCACTTTCATCTCACCACCTCTTATTTTTCCCACAGAATCGCACATCTTATTTTTCCCACAGAATCTCACCACCTCTTATTTTTCCCACTCATCTCACCACTCTTATGTCCACTTTCATCTACACCTCTTATTTTTCCCACAGAATCGCACATCTTATTTCCCACGAATCTCCCACTCTTATTTCCAGAATCCAATCTTCTTCTTCCATTCGCATCAACTCATAAGGAAACTATTAGGTGATAACAGCTTCCCTCTCCTTCTCATCTCACCATATTAAAAGGAGTAGACTCAGTAGAGAGGCTGAAGGAGTAGGTAGTGGTGGTGTGGGTGTGTGGAGGTTCTTTGTGTGGGTTGGAGTAGATGAAGGAGGCGTGTGGGCGTGTCAGCGTGGGCGTAGGTAGGAAAAACGAGGTGACTTCGGAGAAAATGTAACACAGGACTGTTTCTACTTCAGCTTGGTCAATTAACTGTTTGTGGCGTGACTGTGACACCGTATGGGAGTGTGTGATGTCATTTCTCTCTCTCTCTCTCTCTCTCTCTCTCTCTCTCTCTCTCCTCTCTCTCTTCTCTCTCTCTCTCTCTCTCTCTCTCTCTCTCTCTCTCTCTCTCTCTCTCTCTCCCTACTCGCTCCTTCTAGGTTCCTCTCGTCACATCGTGTTGTCTTCTTCTCCTGCTTCTCTGTCTGCATGTTGCATCTCTCTCTGATTTTTTGCTTTGGTCATTTGTCTTCTCTTTGATCATGTATCAGTTGAGTTTTTTGTGTGCTCTCTATCTGAGCGTGTCTCTTTAAGAGTCATGTCTTCGTCTAGAGTCTGATCTCGTCTTATGATCTGTCTGATACAAGTTGGGTCTGCTTATCAGTTGACATTCTTCTAGACCTTTCCATCTTATTTTCTAGTCGCTCTATCTATTCACGCTGTCTTCATATGTCTACTCTCCTCATTACTCTCAACTCTCTCAACATCCTCCCTTCGTGTACATCATCTCAGGTCTCGCCTGCTGTCGTCTGCTTCTGCATACTCTCTCTCTTACCTCTCTCTCTTTCTCTCATACTCGGTCTTCTTCTTCTCCCGTCCTCCTTCTCTCATTCCTGCCTCGTCCTCTTAATCTACCTCTCCTCTTTCTTCATCCTCTTCTTCTCTTCTGCTTCTTACTCCCCTTCCCGTCCTACTACCGCCCACATTCCTTCGCACAAGTCTTGCTTCCTAACTTCCTGGACTGCAAGTTGCAAATATGCTTGATTTTTTGCTTTGGTATTTGTTTTTTATTAGATCAGTATCAGGGTGAAGATATTTTGTGGTTGCTAATGAAGAGTGAATGTGTGTAAGAGAGAGAGAGAGAGAGAGAGAGAGAGAGAGAGAGAGAGAGAGAGAGAGAGAGAGAGAGAGAGAGAGAGAGAGAGAGAGAGAGAGAGAGAGAGAGAGAGAGAGAGAGAGAGAGAGATTGGCTTATCAGATATACATAATTATTAAGAGACACATTTCCATTATATTTTGAGGTGCGTTATTATTCAACGAACATGTAATATTGATATGTACTCCTCATTAACATGCAAACAAATTAAAAACACATCAAGACAAACCTCCACGTGCGCTGAGAACAACAAAAAACAAGGTCTGGCGAAACTAAATAGGTGAAGTGATTGCTTTATAAAGGTAAGGTTACTGGCAGGTGAAATTTCTCTTACCTGCTCTCTTTCGCTAGACAGAAGTAGGTCTCCTGTGTGTCTTCTGTCTATTCTCACCGTCACCCTGTCTTCTTGAATGTCCTGTCCTCTGTCCTCTTGAATCACCGTCTCCTCTTTCTGTCATTCCTTCTTTGTGTTTATGTTTCTGTCTATGTACTGTCTATTATCACCGTCACCCTGTCCCCTTGAGTCCTAGCTATATACCGTCTCCTCCTTCTGTCATTCCTTCCTCTAGTCTCGGTGCTTCCATTTAGTCTATCGTAGTTTGCAATTCCAACTCCAGATTTTTCTCGTTTCTAGGTATCATTGTAGTGTCAACCTTACATACCTTTCTTCCTCCTGTCGTCGCTTACTTCCCTTCTTCTCCTGTCGTCGCTTACTTCACTTCTTCCTCCTGTCGTCGCTTACTTCCCTTCTTCCTCCTGTCGTCGCTTACTTCCTTTCTTCCTCCTGTCGTCGCTTACTTCCCTTCTTCCTCCTGTCGTCGCTTACTTCCTTTCTTCCTCCTGTCGTCGTTTACTCCCTTCTTTCTCCTGTCGTCGCTTACTCCCCTTCTTCCTCCTGTCGTCGCTTACTTCCTTTCTTCCTCCTGTCGTCGTTTACTCCCCTTCTTTCTCCTGTCGTCGCTTACTTCACTTCTTCCTCCTGTCGTCGCTTACTCCCCTTCTTTCTCCTGTCGTCGCTTACTCCCCTTCTTCCTCCTGTCGTCGCTTACTCCCCTTCTTCCTCCTGTCGTCGCTTACTCCCCTTCTTCCTCCTGTCGTCGCTTACTTCCCTTCTTCCTCCTGTCGTCGCTTACTTCCTTTCTTCCTCCTGTCGTCGCTTACTTCCTTTCTTCCTCCTGTCGTCGCTTACTTCCCTTCTTCCTCCTGTCGTCGCTTACTTCCCTTCTTCCTCCTGTCGTCGCTTACTTCCCTTCTTCCTCCTGTCGTCGCTTACTTCCCTTCTTCCTCCTGTCGTCGCTTACTTCACTTCTTTCTCCTGTCGTCGCTTACTTCCTTTCTTTCTCCTGTCGTCGCTTACTCCCCTTCTTCCTCCTGTCGTCGCTTACTTTACTTCTTCCTCCTGTCGTCGCTTACTTCACTTCTTCCTCCTGTCGTCGCTTACTTCACTTCTTCCTCCTGTCGTCGCTTACTTCCCTTCTTCCTCCTGTCGTCGCTTACTTCCCTTCTTCCTCCTGTCGTCGCTTACTTCCCTTCTTCCTCCTGTCGTCGCTTACCTCCCTTCTTCCTCCTGTCGTCGCTTACTTCACTTCTTCCTCCTGTCGTCGCTTACTTCACTTCTTCCCATTTAATTTGTTTCTCTCCGTAACTTTCCTATTATTCCTCAGTCTCGCCCTTCATTTATACCATCCACCTCTTTCCTTATCCCGTACAACACACCCGCTGCTCCTAATGCATAGCTTCCTCTTGTTCCTCCCAAATTTTCTTTCCCTCAGGCATCCTTTGGGCTCCTAATTTCCTTTGACGTGCCTTCACCCTCACTCCACACTCCTGCTTATCCATCTGGCTCTCCTTCCTCCTCTTTTATTCCTTAAGGCACGCACTTTTTCCCTCTACTCTGAGCTTTCCTTTCTTCCTCACAACTCTCGTCACAGCATCAGCTCCCCGTCTCTCCTCCTTTCATTCTCTCCTCCTTGTCCTCCCTCTTCTCCATTCTCTACTGCCTACCTTTACCTCGCTTTGTGACTGGTTTGGGACTGCCCCATGCGATCCCTTTCTGCTCTACCTGCTGACCTTTCTCTGACTTTTTGCGATTGTTGTTTGTTTCTACAGTTCTCTTTCTCTTCTTTACCTTCTCCTTTCTCTCTTCTTCCTTTTTCCTCTTCCTTCTTCTTCTTCTTCTTCTTCTTCTTCTTCTTCTTCTTCTTCTTCTTCTTCTTCTTCTTCTTCTTCTTCTTCTTCTTCTTCCTACTCTTTCTCCTTATCCTCCATTTCCTCCGTTCCCTTCTTCTTTTCCATCATCATCACCCTCTTCTTCTTTTTTTTCTTCTTCTTTCTTCTTCTTCTTTTCCCTAAGCTCACTCATATACACGATCAGTACATGTCCCAAGAGGGGGTGACAGCCTACACCGTATAGATAAACTTTTGAGGCGGTCGCAGGAGAGCATACGTATATAAGGCGGCGTGAAAATGAATAATGGAAGGGATTAGTGGATTGAGGAAGGAGCGAAATGTAGGTGAAGAATGTGTTTCTGCGAGTGGGCAGGTGTGGAGAGAGAGAGAGAGAGAGAGAGAGAGAGAGAGAGAGAGGAGAGAGAAGAGAGAGAGAGAGAGAGAGAGAGAGAGAGGAGAGAGAGAGAGAGAGAGAAGAGGAAACGGAGACGAAGAAGAAAAAAAGGCAGAGAATAGAAGATAAAGAGAGAGAAGAGGAAGAGGAGGAGAGGTAAGAGAGAGAGAGAGAGAGAGAGAGAGAGAGAGAGAGAGAGAGAGAGAGAGAGAGAGAGAGAGAGAGAGAGAGAGAGAGAGAGAGAGAGAGGAGAGAGAGAGAGGGAGAGAGAGAGAGAGAGGAGAGAGAGAGAGAGAGTAGAGAGAGAGAGGTAAGAGAGAGAGAGAGAGAGAGAGGAAGAAGAGAGAGAGAGAGAGAGAGAGAGAGAGAGAGAGAGAGAGAGAGGAGAGAGAGAGAGAGAGAGAGAGAGAGAGAGAGAGAGAGAGAGAAGAGAGAGAGATGAGATCCGTAGAAGAGATGAGACGAGGAGAGGAGAGGCAATGGAGAGATCAGAGTAGGAGTACGAGAGAGAGGTGAGGAAATTACTGTTGCCTAGCAAGAAGCAATTGCAGCCTCAGTAGGGTACCACATGAGAAATCTTTTAAAAAATTACGTCAAAGTTCTTAATTGGTGAATTTATGTTGGATTGGTTAATGTGGTGCAAAATTTTTTCATGACCTTATTATAATAATTTAGTTTCAGCTGTGTGCTTTATTCTATTATTCTTTATTTCAAATTTAATTCAGCGTAAGGATTTTTTTTTTTTTACGCGTATACTATTATAGAAAATCACGGTGAGGAGATATTTTTACCTTCCTCCATTATTATAATTTTTTTTTTTTTACTTTACTCACTCGTGTGGATATTTTACTCACTCGTGTGGATATTTTACTCACTCGTGTGGATATTTTACTCACTCGTGTGGATATTTTACTCACTCGTGTGGATATTTTACTCACTCGTGTGGATATTTTACTCACTTGTGTGGATATTTTACTCACTTGTGTGGATATTTTACTCACTCGTGTGGATATTTTACTCACTCATGTGGATATTTTACTCACTCGTGTGGATATTTTACTCACTCGTGTGGATATTTTACTCACTCGTGTGGATATTTTACTCACTCGTGTGGATATTTTACATTCTTTATAACTTTCCTTACCACTACTATTGTTATTGTTGTTTTCTTACCACCTCGAGTTTCATCAGAAAATATGACACCCACGTGAACTGGTCTTTACGTTCACCTGTGTTACGGATTCCGGTGGCTCGCGTCTCCACTCTATAATGATTTTTGGTGTTTATTGTCTGACGTTCCCTGTTGGCTTCGTGGGTTAAATGGAGTTTTAGCGGTGATATTTAAGCTCGATATTGCGTCTACCCTTTATTTTTTTCCTCGCCACGTATTTAATGATGAAGCAGATTGATGATGAAAGTGATGAACGGAAACACGTTTGTATTCTTTTATTGTTGGTCTGTTGTCTGCACGTGAAGCGAGAAAGTACGCAGGTTGAAAAGTTAATTGAAAGTACGTAGTTGCTGTCCGGACATATTCTTTATTTCCAATTAGTAACACTTAGTCCGTACATTAATTACATGGTTTGAGAAAAAAATATATATGTGTGTTTGAAATATGTGTAAATAGTATCCGTCTTTGAAATTAATTAATTAAAAGCGAATACTACTTTGCTTGAAATAAGAAAGACAGCCAGGAAATGAGTTTTCTTTAATAAAAACGTGAATTTTGCGGCTTTCATGTCATTAATCTAAGTACCTAAGTGGTCAAATATAACACTGAATGTTTCATGTGTGTCAAAGGTTGTTGATAGACCACCAGGCAACCCTTTCCACCACGTCCTCCTCCTCCTCCTCCTCCTCCTTCGCCTCCTCCTCCTCCTCCTCCTCCTCCTCCTCCTCCTCCTCCTCCTCCTCCTCCTCCTCCTTTTCCTCTCGAAATACCTTCCACCGTCCTCCACTCACACACATTCAACAATGAGGGAGAGGGTGTGGAAAAGGAGAGGAACTGTGGGAGAGAGGGCAGGGGGAAGGGAAGGTTCCAGCGCACCTCAGCATCGCCTCCCGCGGGGTTGCTGAGGCAGTGCGCGAGTCAGCGGAGTGGAGGGCGACGTGAACCCCATGACTCAGCCTTCGAAGCAGTCCCGAACACTGATGAGATACAAACCCGTTTTCTTTTCCCGACTTTTTCTTTACGCAGGAAGTAATCTTTGATCGCTATTTTCTGTTTTCATCCTTGGCTGCCAGGCTCCATAAAGGCTTTTGAGCGAAGTTTATTATTTAGAATTCCCTTGTTACAGCGTCGGGAGTTGGGTGCAGTATAATGTTGAATCACAAAACATGCCTTTATGAACCCGTTTTCTCTCATAACGTGGGGGAGGAGGAGTAGCAGAAGGAGGAGGAGGAGGAGGAGGAGGAGGAGGAGGAGGAGGAGGAGGAGGGAGGAGGAGGAGTAGCAGAAGGAGGGAGGAGGAGTAGCAGGAGGAGGAGGAGGAGGAGGAGGAGGAGGAGGAGGAGAGGAGGAGGAGGAGGAGAGTAGTAGAGAGGAGGAGGAGGAAGAGGAAGAGGAAGAGGAAGAGGAAGAGGAGGAGGAGGAGGAGGAGGAGGAGGAGGAGGAGGAGGAGGAGGAGGAGGAAGAGAAAGAGAGGGAGGAAGAGAAAGAGGAGGAGGAGGAGGAGGAGGAGGAGGAGGAGGAGGAGGAGGAGGAGGAGGAGAGGAGGAGGAGGAGGAGTAGTAGTAGCAGAAGGAGGAGGAGGAGGAGGAGGAGGAGGAGGAGGAGAGGAGGAGGAGGAGGAGAGGAGGAGGAGGAGGAGGAATAGTAGCAGAGGAGGAGGGAGGAGGAGGAGGAGGAGGAGGAGGAGGAGGAGGCGCCCTGCTTTGTGGTGGCGTATAGGGCAAAGGGTGACACCGCGTCCTCAATGCACCTAGGAGTTGGTTCCTCGGCCTGGCGTTAATTTTACAGGCGAGGTCGTATGTGGTGTTTTCCTGGAAATCTCGGAGGAGCCTCGAGGCAGCGGGAGTGTGTGTGTCTAAAGGAAACGACCTCAGAGGGAGCGAGGAGACGAGTGGAGGGGAAGGGAGTGTGTGTGTGTGTGTGTGTGGTGTGTGTGTGTGTGTGTGTGTGTGTGACTGAGCAGGAACAGCAGCGTAAGCCCCTCCTGCTCTCTTCGATCCCCTACTCTGCCTTTCCCCTTTGATTCCTTCCTCTGTTCTTTCCACACGCCTTTCTTCTCTGGTTCTCAATATCCCCCCACGCTCTAATATCAACCCCCACCTTCTGTCTCCCCCATGCTGTCTTCTATTGTTTCCCCTCCGATCTTTTCTTCCATCATTCCCATCTTTTCTCTTCCCTTCCTCCCCATGACCCGTCCATGATACTGTTCACCTATGTTTCGAGCCTTTTTCGTTGACATGTCTGCCTTACATCAACCTTTTCTTACACTCCCTATCTCTCCCTTACTAATAGACCCTTAACGCATATTTCTTTACCTGGCATGA
>JACEEZ010003782.1:82500-85000 GCA_016584305.1 Chionoecetes opilio
TTTTTCCTGCCTTCAGCCAGTCTCCTATCATCCTATGGTGTAGAAAAAAATATCTCATAGATCAAAGGAAAGTACTTAGTAATAGAAAACAATCTCTTCGTAGAGTATATACCTTTTTTAAAATCATCTTCGAAGTATTGTTTTCGTTATGAAGCAAAACAGTGATGTATCGGGGGGAAAAACAAAGAGAAAAAAAAGTGATAAGGCTTCAATCAGAGGAATGTATAACGCTGGTGGAAAAGATAAAATATGTTATATATATATCAATCATACAATAATCAGTTCCCTGCTGAAAAAAAATAAAAATGTAAAGTACGCTTATCATAAAACATCAGACATTACATTCTCATAAAAACAACAATATATAACCAAGTTTGGAAAAATAATAATAATAACCAAACAAAATTGGTGAAACTTTACGAATATGACGTAAAAAATAAATATAAAATAATCCCAGAAATGTTTGTGTGTTTGTTATAAGGTTTATGTAATCAGGTTTGAAGAGTGTCCCGCCCCGCGTCCCCTCCGTCCCCCAGCGGCCTCGTATCTTAGGCAATCGTCGACATCTTCAACTTATACTGAAATCAAACACACACGTGAGAGTTTGTCAATGTTTAGACAAGTTAAGGAAGACTGAATTAATGCTGAACCCTATGCCTGTGTGTGTGTGTGTGTGTGCGTGTGTGTGTGTGTGTGTGTGTGTGTGTGTGTGTGTGTGTGTGTGTGTGTGTGTGTGTGTGTGTGTGTGTGTGCGTGTGCGTGTGTGTGTGTGTGTGTGTGTGTGTGTGTGTTTGTTTGTGTTTGTATGTATTAATATTTCATGTGTAGGTGTTTGAAGCAGTATGGTAATGATGTATATACAGAGATCCTAGCGGCGTCTGTACTCGTGTGTTTATGTTTAGTCAAGTACATCCACGCGCGTGTGTGTGTGTGTGTGTGTGTGTGTGTGTGTGTGTGTGTGTGTGTGTGTGTGTGTGTGTGTGTGTGTGTGTGTGTTCGTCCCCTATAGGTACAAGGCGTGTGAAGGGGAGTTGAAAGAAAAGAAGTCAGGGTTGATAATCTTCTCAGTATTTATTTCAGTATTCATTTATTTATTCGTTTTTCTTTTGTTTATTGATTTATCTGATTTTAAGATGTATTTGAAAAGAAAGCAGCGTTTGAGCTTGTGAGGTGTAATTTTGATTTGTGTGTTCCTATATTTACTCCTTGTCAGCTTTGCTATCCTCCTTGATCCCGTCCTCCTCTCCTCCTCCTCCTCCTCCTCCTCCTCCTCCTCCTCCTCCTCGGGCTGGAGGTGTCTTCAACTTTGTTATTATTTTACATCTAACACGTAGAAACTATAGTAGTAGAAAGTCCCCCGGGGCCTCGTTACCCGGGGCCTCGTTTTGTCTTCAAACGGGGGACAGTCACGGGGGACACGTCTGTTCCTCTCACCCATATTTCATACAATTTTACGAAATAAGATTCATCCGGTCATAGACCACTATATCTCCATTTACAGTGGTCCATGATCCGGTGTATTATATACAGAGAGGTAAATAACTTTTGAAAAAAGACTGAAAAGCAAAAAAGGACAGATTCAGGCTGTCCTTTTTTTTTTATTAGATAGGACAACCAGATCTTTAAAAAATTGCAGATTGTCCCTAAAAGGACAGACCTGGCAACAACACACTCGTCAACAAGAAAATACATCCAGAAGCATTCGAGAATTATGCAAAAACAATATTTATAATTGAAGTTCTCATATTCATTATAAGAATTATAATTTACATACAACACATTTAATGCATTTTTAAATTGGTTTAATTAAGAGAAAGTCATAATGATGCAAAATTTAACCGAGAAAAGTGGGGTGGACAAATTATACCTTGTCCCCCCCCACTCCAAAATGTAGGGGGGACATGTCCCCCTGTCTCCCCCCAAACGAGGCCAATGGTAGTCACACAGGCAGTCTCGTTTAGCCCAGTAGGGCTGTTGCTGTCGGTTCTTCCTTTGTATTCCTCCTCCTCCTCCTCTTCTTTCTCCTCGGCATTCACAAAAGTAGCACATAAAATAGATTAAAACTAATCGAGCAGCACAAGATGTACAAAGGGGAGAGAGAGAGAGAGAGAGAGAGAGAGAGAGAGAGAGAGAGAGAGAGAGAGAGAGAGAGAGAGAGAGAGAGAGAGAGAGAGAGAGAGAGAGAGAGAGAGAGAGAGAGAGAGAGAGAGAGAGAGAGAGAGGGATGCTTCCGATTCATACCTTCAATGAGGGATCTCTGGCAAATGATCCGCATCGCACTGATGTTGATGATAGTAGTAGTAGTAGTAGTAGTAGTAGTAGTAGTAGTAGTAGTAGTAGTAGTAGTAGTAGTAGTAGTAGTAGTAGTAGTAGTAGTAGTAGTAGCAGCAGTAGTAGTAGTAGTAGTGTAGTAGCAGTAGTAGTGTACCCACCACCATTACCGCTAAGATGATAACAACAACAGCAATGAAACAACTACGGTAACAAAAAAAGAAGTACC
>JACEEZ010003782.1:97500-110000 GCA_016584305.1 Chionoecetes opilio
ACCTTGATTACATTTTGTCTAATGCCCAATGTTCCCTTCCTCCTTGCACTCATTGCCAGTGTTTCCACAATTGTACTTGAGATGATTAACATGTAAGATTCCTTAATTTTTGGTACAAAGTTAATCTTTATTAATGGAATATTAGATTAATGAAAGAAAAAACTGCTTTGAGTAAGTTATTTTGATCATTTACTCTGATGCAAAATACATTTGCTCCAAATGTTCATCTCGGAATTGTAGAATATGAAATTTAAATAAATGTATCCACTGAAAGCTACAACAATATGAAGCGGCATTTGTTGTTTCTTCTTCTAAAAGAAAATAGTAATGTGACAAGAGCCGAAAATGTAGTCTAAGTCTTGATGTGTTCATGCTCAGTGGCACAAGTGACAGTACTCTGCTACTATCAAGTCAGTTCTTAGCGAAGTAGATGACAAAGTATTCATGTGCGACATCGAGATAATTTATGTTTCATACTTCTTACGGGATCTACGATGATAGGAAGCACAGTAACACACGTAGCACTTCAAGCTCCAAATGGCATGAACGTCGTATCAGTGCACCTCTGAAATCTTAGAAAATAGGATCCAGCGTCCTTTATACTGAAACACTTTGAAGTTAACAATGAACTCCCTTTATGCATCAAAATCCTTTTCTTGGACTACATCGCCTACCACTCCCTTGAAGGAATACTGTATCAGATTCATCAATAGTATCAAATGCTAAATTATTGATGCCATATTAATCACACTATAAATATATGAAATAAATACGAACATGGATTAAAAGAAGGAAATAACCATATGGAACCAAATACAAAAAACATAGAATTAATTACTGTTTCCACCACTCATGTTTTGCTTTGTCTCTGTTCTCCCTCTGTCCTGCATTACCTTTCAGAAAACAACAAACCTTTCGACTTTGTGAGTAATTTCTCCACTTTTATGAACGTATTGTATGCACGAGACGAATGGGCGTACTGGTGATATATTAACGTGTGGCTAACGATCTAAATTGTCTTTATTTACGAGAGGGATACGCATACGTGATTTATACAGGTACAGGACACAGGTATAGGGAGATGCTTAGTTATTGTTCCTTGGTTTTTATGGTTTAGTAATGGTCCAATGTGTTTTATGTCTGTGTATTTATCTCTTATTCATCCGAAGGTTGGATACGTGAAGGGTTTAATTGTTGCGTGGGCTGTAGATGGGATTTAGAGTGCATGTGGGTATGATGCACTTTGTTTTGTAGTTCAGTAAATCGATAAATGTAATTGCGTATTTGTTTCTTGTGTGTGAAATTGATATGCTCTTACCTGGAAAATGTAATGACCATGTATTGATCCATATTGCCTGGAAAGAAATGTACCCGTTTCTACTCTATTTTTTTCTTTTTTTTTTTCTCTCTCTCTCTCTCTCTCTCTCTCTCTCTCTCTCTCTCTCTCTCTCTCTCTCTCTCTCTCTCTCTCTCTCTCTCTCTCTCTCTCTCTCTCTCTCTCTCTCTCTCTCTCTCTCTCTCTCTCTCTCTCTCTCTCTCTCTCTCTCTCTCTCTCTCTCTCTCTCTCTCTCTCTCTCTTCCACATACACATACATACTCGTGCTGGGAGAGAGAGAGAGAGAAGTTTGAAGAAAAGTTCGAACTACAATTTTTTCCACTTTTAACTTGTATTTTCCTTATACTTTTCTTCCTTGTACTTTTTCCCCTCACTACTTGGTATTATATCAGGAAAAAAAAATCAAGAGGAAGTATCCATTTTTTTTGTTTTTATATGTTTTTTCTCTCGTTTTTTCGTTGCCAAGGTAGAAGGAGGAGAAAGATGAGGACGAAGAGGAGATAGTAGCAGATAAAAAGCGTTTTGTATTTTCAGAGGGTTCCTTTTTTTTCTCTGTTTTTTGACCCGTGTGTGGTGGTTGCGTTGCTTGTTGATTCTGTTTGGAAAGAACGGCAAATCCTGACCATTGTGAAGGACTTTCCGCTCCCTTCACGCCAAACACACACTCACGCCCCTCCCACGAGCACCTCTTTAGCCTCCTCTTTCTTCAGCTTACTCCTTTTCACCTCGTTTCTTTGTCCTTTTCCTACCTTTTTCTCTATTTTCGTTTCTGTCTTTTATTGTCACTTTCCTGTTTCTCTCCGTTTCCTTTGTTTTCTTTCCTATTCTTGCGGTTTTCTCCTAAATCTGCTTGTTATTTTTGTTTAGTGTATGTTCTTGGTTGGCCCATGTTTCCCTGTTTCCTCATCCCGTTTTCCTTTGTTTTCCTTATTTCCCTACTTTTATATGTTTTCTCCTAATATTTCTGCTTCTTTACCCTTTTTGTGTTTCTCCAGATGCTTTTTATCCCATGTCTCCCCTTAGTAGTTGTGATTTCCCATGATTTCCTGTTTCCTTACATGCTCCTTTTCCTGTTGTTTTCCCTATTTCCACGTTTATATTTTCACATCAAGTTCTACTTATAACCCTTAACTTCTTATTTGTGCTTTTTTCAATGCTCCCCCCCCCCACCCGTTGTATTTCCCATTTTCCCTGTTTCCCTACCACCTCCTTCCTTATCCCTCGTTCTGTCTTCTCTAATGCCACCTTACTCCATCCGACCTTATAAGCCATTAACTAGTCTTTACTACTTTTTTTTTCTCTCACTCCTATCACCACAAGTTCTTCCCTTCCCTTCTCTATCCACCTATCTCCACCTCCTCCTTTTCCTTACACCTTTTCCTCCTCTTATCAAAATATTCGACCACTTTCAACGTGTCCACTCCACAATATGACGCCTCTCCACCCTGCTCTCATAAGCTCTTCCACCCGTTCCGTACCTAACATGGCCTCCTCGATCCACCCCTTCCCTACCCTCTTCCTCTGTCCTCCCACCTCCCCACGCGGTCCTTTAATACGCAGTTTCTTGCTCCGGGAAGCAGACGAGGCTCGTATGAGGTAACAGGGTTCAAAGGGAGTGATGGAGGAGAGGGAGAAGGGATGGCGACGCGGTTTCGTAATATTTGAGGAGATAACATTACCACCACCACCACCACCACCACCGTAATGATAACACAACAGGGTATTGAGAAGTGTTGTAAGTGTAGAGGCGTGTCATTCCCCCCTTAGTATTACGTAACTTCATACAGCGCAGGTATTACGTGTTCTATACATGTGTTATCAAGTCATAGGCACGTCACCTGTTCTCGCTGCAGCACATTGCCTAACATGATTAAGATGGTATTGTTACCTCATCCGTCATGAGTGTGTTGTGACTTACGTAACATTGCCAGGGAGTCAAGGAGCGTGACGTGACGTAACGCGAATACCTCCACGCAAGTCATGGTAGAAGGTCAAGAAGACGTCATGAGCAGGATACGTGGCACATTTTTTTTATATTACTGATGGACGAATGGATGACTCTGACCTGGCAACACTGACATCATTATCTTCAGGGCGTGCTGGCAACACTGACATAGTTATCTTTAGGTCTTGCTGGCAACACTGACATAGTTATCTTTAGGGCTAGCTGGCAACACTGACATAGTTATCTTTAGGGCTTGCTGGCAACACTGACATAGTTATCTTTAGGTCTTGCTGGCAACACTGACATAGTTATCTTTAGGTCTTGCTGGCAACACTGACATAGTTATCTTTAGGTCTTGCTGGCAACACTGACATAGTTATCTTTAGGTCTTGCTGGCAACACTGACATAGTTATCTTTAGGGCTTGCTGGCAACACTGACATAGTTATCTTTAGGGCTTGCTGGCAACACTGACATAGTTATCTTTAGGGCTTGCTGGCAACACTGACATAGTTATCTTTAGGACTTGCTGGCAACACTGACATAGTTATCTTTAGGGCTTGCTGGCAACACTGACATAGTTATCTTTAGGTCTTGCTGGCAACACTGACATAGTTATCTTTAGGACTTGCTGGCAACACTGACATAGTTATCTTTAGGGCTTGCTGGCAACACTGACATAGTTATCTTTAGGGCTTGCTGGCAACACTGACATAGTTATCTTTAGAGCTTGCTGGCAACACTGACATAGTTATCTTTAGGGCTTGCTGGCAACACTGACATAGTTATCTTTAGGGCTTGCTGCCAACACTGACATAGTTATCTTTAGAACTTGCTGGCAACACTGACATAGTTATCTTTAGAGCTTGCTGGCAACACTGACATAGTTATCTTTAGGACTAATTTTCATGTTTTTGGTCCTTTTTTTAAAGATATAATAACATGAAATATTGTACGTATAGGTAATGGTTTAAGGAAAGGGAAACGAAGAGTACGAACCCAGACGATGTTAAAGCATTCAAACATAATTCCTCTCACTTGTTCTGTCGAGCTCAAAAACACAAACAACTTATAAACAGGACATGAGACAGACGGTAAGGTACACATATATAAACATAGATAATATAACAAAAGATATTTACATTTAGCATTCATATCACGAGGTTCAATAATGATCTGGATACACCTGTAATATCATCCCCTCACTCCCTCCCCTCATCCTACCCCCCCCCATTACGTCACACCTCACCTGCACACGGACAAACAAACACCAAACACAACAAACGTGGCATTCCTCAGAGAAGCCAGTTAATGCAGTGTGGATGTGGGACGGTGGTAATACTTTGCTCTTATCATCCTTGTTTATTCCACACACACACACACTCTTCTCTCTCTCTCTCTCTCTCTCTCTCTCTCTCTCTCTCTCTCTCTCTCTCTCTCTCTCTCTCTCTCTCTCTCTCTCTCTCTCTCTCTCATACTTCTCCCTCCCCTTTCTCCCTTCTCGTTCCCTTCCTAGTAAATCATTCTCGTTGCTTTTCCCTCATCTGTTTCATTTGCATTCTCCTTTCTTCTTCCCTCCCTATAACCCTACCTGTGCCCCTCTCTCTCTCTCTCTCTCTCTCTCTCTCTCTCTCTCTCTCTTCTCTTCTCTCTCTCTCTCTCTCTCTTCTCTCTCTCTCTCTCTCTCTCTCTCTCTCTCTCTCTCTCTCTCTCTCTCTCTCCCCCCCCCCCCTTGGACAGCCGATTAATGAGCTTTCTCCCTTCCCTCCCTATTCCCCTTCTCCTAATTTTTCTCTTCTTTATCCCCTCTCTTCAGTCCTTCCATACCTCCTATCTTAATTCTTTGTTTTCTTATTATCTCTCCTCCATTTACACTCTATTCGTCTCCTTTAACTTCACTCCTTTTCTCCCTTTGTTTTCATTACATATTCTTCTCTTCTTCAATATCTTCTCCCTCTAATTCTTCTTCTCTCTGTTCTCCTTATCAATCCCACCTCTTCCATATTCTTGTCCTTTACATAACTTCTAATATTCAAATACCCTTCCTTGTTTTCTCTTCCCTCTTCCCTCTTCCCGATCCCTACTACCTAGTCTCTCCCTTATACATCATCCGTAGGTCAGGGTAGAAAAAAAAAGGCTGACTATGTGTTATTTAAGCTCCTTTTTCCCCTCCTCTATCCTACCCCTCTTCCCCTCCCCTTACCCTCTCATCCCCTCTTCCCCTCACCTTACCCTCTCATCCCCTCTTCCTCCTCCCCTTACCCTCTATCCATCCTCTCTTCCTCCTCCCCTTACCCTCTCATCCCCTCTTCCCCCTCCCCTTACCCTCAATCCATCCCCTCTTCCTCCTCCCCTAACCCTCAATCCATCCCCTTTCCTTATATCCATCCCCTTCTTCCTCCTCCCTCTACCTCTCTTCCCCAGTGAGTGTGTGGGTGTGAGGAATATCAAGTAGTGGAGTAAAAAATGATAAGGAGAGGCGGCTGACACATCTGGAAAAACATAAATAATTGACACACACACCATGACCCCCTCTCCCTCTACACAAAATATGAATGAAAATAGGAATATAGAAGGAAGAAACGTAGGAAATCATATGAGTGAAATGAAGAGAGAGAGAGAGAGAGAGAGAGAGAGAGAGAGAGAGAGATTCAATTCAATTCAATACTTTTATTCACATTGAATTAACATTTGTGAAAAAGACTGTTTCGAGAGAGAGAGAGAGAGGAGAGAGAGAGAGAGAGAGAGGAGAGAGGAAGAAGAGAGAGGAGAGAGAGAGAGAGAGAGAGAAGGAGAGAAGAGAGAGAGAGAGATGGCTGCCTTCTAATAAGATAATCCAGGTAGTATTAAAGATAGACGTAAGAGTGATAGAAATACCTGAAAGGATAAAGATCGTAGGAGAGAGAGAAAGAAAGATAGGGAAAGAAGAGAGGAGAATAGATTGAGAGTAGGAGGGAAAGAGGAGAGAGGGAGGGAAGAAGGAGAGAGGGAGGGAAGAAGGAGAGAGGGAGGGAAGGAGAGAGAGAAGGAGGGAAGGAGATAGAGGGAGGGAAGGAGGAGAAAGGTCATTTTTACCTAAACCTTCCTAGCCTTCCTCTTCCCCCTTCCTCCCCTCTTCCTCCTTCTTCCTCCCTCTTCTCCTTCTTCCTCCCCTCTTCCTCCTCTCTTCTTCCTCCCCTCTTCCCCCCTTCCTTCTTCTCCCCTCCTTCCTCTCCCCCTCTGGACGGTTACCCGGATAAAAAAAGACAAGGAGTTTGGAAAAAAAGGGAAGAAATATGAGAGCAAGAAGTAATCGAAGAGGAGGAATCAGAAAAAAAGGAAGAGAGACGAAAGAGGTAGAAGGAAGAAGAGAATACCAAAGAAAAAATTGAATGTAAAGAATAGGAAGTAGGGAACCGTGATAAGAGGAGATAGGAGGGTGATGAATAATGGAGAAGGAAGAGAAGGAAAAACAGATAGAAGTAATAAGAATAATTTTGATTTGTTACGAAGTTGTCTTATAATCGCTTCACCATAATCAAAATTTAATGATACTTAAAAAATATCCTAAAACTCTCATTTGGAAGACTTACACAATAGCAAAACATACCGAACAATAAATAGAAAATACTTAAATAAAAAAACTCACTAAATCTCAGAATGACATAAAAAAAACTACGTAACAGACACCGGATATAAAACTAACAGACAAAAAAGAAGAAAAAAAAGGTGAAGAAAGAGACAAGATGGAAGAGAGAAAGAAAAAAGGAAGGACAAAGAGGAAGAGAGAAAAAAAATAATGGAAAAATAAAGAACAAAGATAGAATATGGAAGAAAAAAAAAGACAAAGAAGAAAGTAAGAAAAAAAGATGACGAAGATAGAAAGTGACAAAAAGATACAAAGATGAAAGTGAGACAAAAAGAAACAAAGATAAAAGTGAAGACAAAAAAGAAGACAATAGAAAGCTAGAGACAAAAATAGAAGACAAGATGAAGCTGAAAAAAAAGACAAATTAGAAAGTAGAGACAAAAAAACAAAGATAGAAGTAAACAAAAAAGAATCAAAATAGAAAGCTAAGACAAAAAAGAAGACAAAGATAGAAAGGTGAGCAAAAAGAAGACAAAGATAGAAAGCTAGAGACAAAAAAGAAGACAAAGATAGAAAGGTGAAGACAAAAAAGAAGACAAAGATAGAAAGCTAGAGACAAAAAAGAAGACAAAGATAGAAAGGTGAAGACAAAAAAGAAGACAAAGATAGAAAGCTAGAGACAAAAAAGAAGACAAAGATAGAAAGGTAGAGACAAAAAAGAAGACAAAGATAGAAAGGTGAAGACAAAAAAGAAGACAAAGATAGAAAGGTGAAGACAAAAAAGAAGACAAAGATAGAAAGGTAGAGACAAAAAAGAAGACAAAGATAGAAAGTGAAGACAAAAAAGAAGACAAATAGAAAGCTAGAAGAACAAAAAAGAAGACAAAGATAGAAAGCTAGAGACAAAAAAGAAGACAAAGATAGAAAGGTAGAGACAAAAAAGAAGACAAAGATAGAAAGGTGAAGACAAAAAAGAAGACAAAGATAGAAAGCTAGAGACAAAAAAGAAGACAATGATAGAAAGGTAGAGACAAAAAAGAACGCAAAGATAGAAAGGTGAAGAAAAAAAAGAAGACAAAGATAGAAAGGTGAAGAAAAAAAAGAAGACAAAGATAGAAAGGTGAAGAAAAAAAGAAGACGAAGATAGAAAGGTAGACAAAAAAGAAGACAAAGATGGAAAGCTAGAGACAAAAAAGAAGACAAAGATAGAAAGGTGAAGACAAAAAAGAAGACAAAGATAGAAAGCTAGAGACAAAAAAGAAGACAAAGATAGAAAGCTAGAGACAAAAAAGAAGACAAAGATAGAAAGGTAGAGACAAAAAAGAAGACAAAGATAGAAAGCTAGAGACAAAAAAGAAGACAAAGATAGAAAGCTAGAGAAAAAGAAGACAAAGAGAACTAGGACAAAAAGAAGACAAAGATAGAAAGGTGAGACAAAAAAGAAGACAAAGATAGAAAGGTGAAGACAAAAAAGAAGACAAAGATAGAAAGCTAGAGACAAAAAAGAAGACAATGATAGAAAGGTAAGACAAAAAAGAAGACAAAATGAAAGGTAGAGACAAAAAAGAAGACAAAGATAGAAAGCTAGAGACAAAAAAGAAGACAAAGATAGAAAGGTGAAGACAAAAAAGAAGACAAAGATAGAAAGCTAGAGACAAAAAAGAAGACAAAGATAGAAAGGTAGAGACAAAAAAGAAGACAAAGATAGAAAGGTAGAGACAAAAAAGAAGACAAAGATAGAAAGGTGAAGACAAAAAAGAAGACAAAGATAGAAAGCTAGAGACAAAAAAGAAGACAAAGATAGAAAGGTGAAGACAAAAAAGAAGACAAAGATAGAAAGCTAGAGACAAAAAAGAAGACAAAGATAGAAAGGTGAAGACAAAAAAGAAGACAAAGATAGAAAGGTAGAAGACAAAAAGAAGACAAAGATAGAAAGGTGAAGACAAAAAAGAAGACACAGATAGAAAGGTAGAGACAAAAAAGAAGACAAAGATAGAAAGGTGAAGACAAAAAAGAAGACAAAGATAGAAAGGTGAAGACAAAAAAGAAGACAAAGATAGAAAGGTGAAGACAAAAAAGAAGACAAAGATAGAAAGGTGAAGACAAAAAAGAAGACACAGATAGAAAGGTAGAGACAAAAAAGAAGACAAAGATAGAAAGGTGAAGACAAAAAAGAAGACAAGATAGAAAGCTAGAGACAAAATAGGTAAAGAAAAAATCTATCTTTATTCTTCACCCTTAGTTGTAATTAAGAGACAAGGGAAAAAAATCGTGGACTGGGAATAAAGACGCGACGGAGTAATAAATGGCAGACCATAAGGAGGAAATTAGAGTGCCGGGGAAGGTCAAGGTTAGAAGGGGAAAAAGATGGGAAGGAGGAGGTGTGTTAGATTTATGGCGACGTGGGTAGAGAAGGAGGAGGAATAGGTGTGAGGGAAGGAGGGAGTGAGGGAGGGGAGAGACTATGGTGGCAATGGCGAGGGGTAACTAAATGTGAGGAGGATTAGAGAGAGAGAGAGAGAGAGAGAGAGAGAGAGAGAGAGAGAGAGAGAGAGAGAGAGAGAGAGAGAGAGAGAGAGAGAGAAGTTACGTACATGACTGAAAATAAGATTGTGAAGAATTTGTTCCTTTGTTTCACCAATTCCTTACATAACACTATATAGTTGTCGTGCCAAGCCCCCTCTCTCTCTCTCTTTTCTTCTTTCTTTCTCTCTTTTTGGCTCTCCTAAAGATAGGTGACATTACACAGGTGAGTGAACTCCTCCCGTTAGGTGTAAAATAGCGTATCACTTGCAACACCACTACCAACCACTACCACTACTACTGCTACTGCTACTACTACTACTACTACTACTACTACTACTACTACTACTGACTACTACTACTACTACTACTACTACTGCTACTACTTCTACTACTATTACTACTTCTACTACTAGTACTACTACTACTACTAGTACTACTACTACTACTACTAGTAGTAGTACTACTACTATTACTTCTTCGACTATTATCACCACCACAACCACTACTACTACTACTACTACTACTACTTTTACTACTACTACTACTACTACTACTACTACTACTACTACTACCTGCACTACTAGTACTACTATTACTACTTCTACTACTAGTACTACTTCTACTACTACTACTACTACTACTACTACTACTACTACTACTACTACTACTATTACTACTTCTACTACTACTACTACTACTACTACTACTACTACTACTACTACTACTGCTACTACTACTACTACAGCCACAGGTCTTACTGAACACACTTATGTGATACCTTATGTCGCAATTCCCTAGACTTTCTTAGGATAAACAAAATAGAACCTACTACTCGTGTATATTAATTTTGTATGCGTTAAAAGATGGAGCGATACTATTACTCTCATTCCCTTTTATCGTACGTCATGACAAAAGTGCGTCACCCTGGTACATAAGTCTTGTTATATAAATATTGCATCAATCGTACCTTACAATAAAGATTAACATGATTAGAAAAATGAAGTACTACAACCAGTTCTATTTGCTTTCACGCACTTTTTTTTATATTTCTAATAGCACACACACACGAGAGCTATTTTTCATGACATCAGGGTTTCTACACACACACACACACACACACACACACACACACACACACACACACACACACACACACACACACACACACACACACACACACACACACACACACACACACACACACACACACACACACACACACACACACACACACACCACACACTCACACACACACACACACACACATACACACACACACATGCACACACAGAGGCGAAAAGACAAATTACAAACATCTAATTCTATCACCCCTCCTCCTCCTCCCCCTCCTCCTCTCCTCCTCCTCCTCCTCCTCTCCTCCCCCTCCTCCTCCTCTCCTCCTCCTCCTCCTCTCCTCCTCCTCCTCTTACACATTCTCCCCTTTTATTACCCATGAAATATTTTCCTTTATTTTTCTTTAGTCTCTCCTCCGCTTCACCCTTTTCCTTCCCTTCACCTTTCCGTCTCCCTTCTCTTTCCCCTTTTTCATAGATAGTTTCTGATCCTTTTTTCCACCTGGTTCTAAAAATTTTTACCTTTTTTTTTGTCCGTCCGTCTGTATTTTTTTTCTCTCTCTCTCTCTCTCTCTCTCTCTCTCTCTCTCTCTCTCTCTCTCTCTCTCTCTCTCTCTCTCTCTCTCTCTCTCTCTCTCTCTCTCTCTCTCTCTCTCTCTCTCTCTCTCTCTCTCTCTCTCTCTCTCTCTCTCTCTCTCTTCTCTCTCTCTCTCTCTCTCCTCTCTCTCTCTCTCTCTCTCTCTCTCTCTCTCTCTCTCTCTCTCATTCATCCTCATTTGTCTGCCATTCCCCATCCATCCACGTAACCCTCATCAAAACCCCCCCCCCACACCACGCACACACACACGCACACACACACCACACACACACACACACACACAACACACACAACACCACACACACACACCCACACACACACACACACACACACACACACACACACACACACACACAGTCACACACACACTTCGTCGTTTAGGGAAATCCAGAAGCAGAGTTTGGTGGACGAGAAACGTTTGCTTTTACAGGTGTACCTAATTAATTTATGGGGTGAAGGGGGAGGGAGGAAAGGTGCGCTGGCCTGGATATTGCCGGGTAAACCTCTCATTCCCTCTCCCTCGCCTCTCTCCTCTCTCTCTCTCTCCTCTCTCCTCTCTCTCTCTCTCATCTCTCTCTCTCTCCTCTCTCTCTCTCTCTCTCTCTCTCTCTCTCTCTCTCTCTCTCTCTCTCTCTCTCTCTCTCTCTCTCTCTCTCTCCTCTCTCTCTCCCCCTGTGTGTAAGGTCGAAGGTAATACCACGTGAGCTTACGAGTTAAAGCTAATTTATTTCTCCCTTCCTTCTCTTCCTTCCCTCTTCCCCTTCCTTCTTTCATCCTTCCCTCCCTTCTTCCTAAACTGAAATAGGTTCTTTTTTTTATTATGTTTTGGGTTTTAGGTATTGCATATTTTTTTTATTTTGTGTAGGTATGATATTTGCAGTATGGATTTATTATTTCTCGATTTAGCTAGATAGTGTGGATAAAGAGAGGAGGAGCAGGAGGAGGTGGTTGTGGTGGTGGTGGTGGGGGTGGTGGTGGTGGTGGTGGTGGTGGTGGTGGTGGTTGTTGTGGTGTTGGTGGTGATGGTGTGTGTGATAATGCAAACTATTGTTATCACGACGTAATTAAGTGAACAATTAGTGTTTTCTTTCTTCATCATTCTCGATAAAAACAATCACTTCATTTATTTACAGAAAGGAACTAAGGATGATTTACTTTATATATCAATACAAACGTTAATAACTTTCTCTTCGTAAATACAATAAGTGGAAGTATGAGGTATTACAATTATCTAATAACACCAGCCAGTGGAAATATTGCCGCGTTAATATTACCTGAATGATGAATACCTACGGCGTTGATGACATTATTCTGACATTAAGCGGAGAATAAAACTTTTAAAATTAGACACTGTGTTTGATGAATACAATTATAATGTTGTTTTGAAATCATAACAAACAGTTTACGCGATACTGGCAGTTCTTCTCATGTTTCCTACGATTCCTACAACATGAG
>JACEEZ010003782.1:115000-120529 GCA_016584305.1 Chionoecetes opilio
GCACGCACGCACGCACGCACGCACGCACGCACGCACGCACGCACGCACGCACGCACGCCGCATGCACGCACGCACGCACGCACGCACGCACGCACGCACGCACGCCCCGCACGCACGCACGCACGCACGCGCACACACACACACACACACACACACACACACACACACACACACACACACACAGCACACACACACACACACACACACACAACGATATGACACCAAATTGTGACCTCACCCCCTTTGACCTATCTGACCTCATCCCCCTTCTTGGCATCCCTCTAATGTGACCTCGTGAGCTGTGACCTTATTGACCTTCCGTTACTGGGTCACGTGAGATTGGTTACATTCTTTCTAGTGTCCACAATTGCAGCTTTCAACATCTCCTCCTCCTCCTCCTCCTCCTCCTCCTCCTCCTCCTCCTCCTCCTCCTCCTCCTCGTCTGACAGCTGGCACCTCGTATCGCCTCTTCCTTGGTATCCCTCCAACCAGCTGTGTGAAACTGCCGCAGAAACATTTCGTGCTTCACCATTCTCTCTCTCTCTCTCTCTCTCTCTCTCTCTCTCTCTCTCTCTCTCTCTCTCTCTCTCTCTCTCTCTCTCTCTCTCTCTCTCTCTCTCTCTCTCTCTCTCTCTCTCTCTCTCTCTCTCTGTCTCTCTCTCTCTCTCTGACATTCATCATCGTGTTATTTATTTTCTTTGTCTCCTTGTTTATTTTTTTTTATGTATAATTTTTCACATTAGTGTTATTATTATTATTATTATTTTATTATTGATTAGTATTGATTAAAGTAGCCTGTTTTTCCTCCTTTTATTTCCTTGTTTTGTTTTTAATAGTAGGGTTTGATTGGTTGCATGTAAAACAATTATTATCTGCACACACACACACACACACACACACACACACACACACACACACACACACCACACACACACAGACACAGACACACCCACCCACACACACACACAGACACAGACACAGACACACACACACACACACCACACACACAAACACACACAACACACACACACACACAGACACAGACACAGACACACACACACACACACACACACACACACACACACACACACACACACACACACACACAGACCCAGACACAGACAAGGGCACAGACACACACACACACACCACACACACACACACACACACACACACACACACACACACACACACACACACATACACACACACACACACACACACGTTCTCTTTCCCCCGTTTTTGTTGCTAATAAACGTCATTGAGAGAGAGAGAGAGAGAGAGAGAGAGAGAGAGAGAGAGAGAGAGAGAGAGAGAGAGAGAGAGAGAGAGAGAGAGAGAGAGATGAGCTTTGTATATTTATTTAGGCTTAAATTTCGAACTTGCTCGTGTGATCAATAGTTTCCCCTTAACTTACGTATCACTACTCATCTTGTCTAATGTTGTTATGACATTATTTATGGATTTACGAACATCGCTGCCATTACGAGCAATTAAATACAATCCTTCATTATACAGTCATGTAACAGAGGTGGAAACGGTGGATGAACTCACGTGGATTAGTGGACTGTAAAGAAACCTGAGAAGTTGGAATGTCTGGGGGCGTGAAAAAAGAGCGTGTGTATGTCCTGTGTGTGTGTGTGAAGAGAAGAGAGAGAGAGAGAGAGAGAGGGGAGAGAGAGAGAGAGAGAGAGAGAGAGAGAGAGAGAGAGGAGAGAGAGAGAGAGAGAGAGAGAGAAGAGAGAGAGAGAGAGAGAGAGAGAGAGGGCAACATGTGTTTCTGTATATATTGGGTATATTGGGAAACTCGAGAAGGAAGATTGTGCAGGCGGATTGAGGGGGGGGGGTGAACTGGGGAGGGGGTTATGGAGGGGTGGAAGGGGTGATGGAAGTGTGGAAAGGGGTGATGGTAGGGTGGAAGGGGGGGTGAAGGGTGGAAGGGGTTGTGGAAGGGGTGATGGAAGGATGGAGGGGGTTATAGAAGGGTGGAAGGGGTGATGGTAGGGTGGAAGGGGTGATGGAAGGGTGGAAGGGTGGAGGGGGTGATGGAAGGGTGGAGGGGGTGATGGAAGGGTGGAAGGGTGGAGGGGGTTATGGAAGGGTGGAAGGGGTGATGGTAGGGTGGAAGGGGTGATGGTAGGGTGGAAGGGGTGATGGAAGGGTGGAAGGGGTGATGAAGGGGCCTGTACTGATGGTGGAGGGAGGTGGAGAAGGACTCAGTGTTAGTGTGGACAGTGGCTGTTGAAGGGAGGCAAGGATGGTAATAAATGAATACACTATAGGTTCAGCGTAGCAAAGGGAGAGTTCTTTTCCCGAAAGTTTCCCGCTCTTCTATAATTATAATCTCTCCACCTCTTATCCCGTTCTCCTCTTCTTTATTCTTATTTCTTACTCTTATTATACTCTTATTTCTTCTTCATCCTCTCGTACCACACGGAATAAAGTATGAGAGGAAATATAAGTCACAAAGATGAAAATACTAAGAGGTAAAAATATAAGGAGGAGGAGGAGAGGATTATAAGGGTGGATATGAGTTGACGGAAGCAAATGGAAAGGAAAGTAGAAAGAAGGCCAATTAAGTGGGTGTAGGCAGGGGGTATAGTGGTGGGGGGGATGGAGGGGGCAAGAAGGAGCTGTGAGGGGGTAGGGGTGGTGTGTGCAGGTAACAAGGCACCACCATCCCTGGCAACGGGTTCAATAAATCGATGCCACGTGTCGACTTGCTCCATGGCACAATGAAGGGGGGGAGGGGAGAGGGGGAGATGGAAGGGGCAGGAGAGAGGGGGGGAGGGGCAGGAAGGAGAGAGAGGAAGGGAGATGGTAGGAAACGGAGGAGGAGAGAGGAAAGGAAAGGAATTGGGGACAGAGGTAATCTGAACGCAGAATCGGGAACTTGGTACGCTTGCAGAGAAAGGGAGAGAGGAAAAAAGAGAGAAAGATTGCAAAGGTATACCGTTGTGTCTTTCCTCCAGATAGAATTCCTTTTGGTATGATAATGGGAAAAAAAGATGATCGAAAGGGAAAGAAACACGATTGCAAGGGTACGCCAACTGTGTCTTCCTTGAAATTGAAGTCTTTTATATGTGATTAAAAAGATATAAAAATAATAGCTGTGTAATCTATAATAATATAAGCGAAAGTGTGTGTGTGTGTCCGCGATAGGTGCCGCCCCCGTGGCACAATCCCATCATATGGCACAGTTTTGGAACCAGCTCGACCAGGGGCACATTATAAGCCCACTTATAGGATGATCCGATCACTTTTATTTTTTTTAGCAGCCTATTAGCGAGAATTGTGAAAAAAAGTGGGTTGCGAGAATTGAGGAAACCTTGATGTAGGGTGATGGGTAATGGGTGGGGTGATGGGTAATGGGTGTGGGGTAATGGGTGAGTGAATGGGTGGGGGGTGATGGGTTGGGGGTGAATGGGTGATGGGTGAGGGAATAGGTGGGGGGTGATGGTAATGGGTGAGTGAATGGTGTGTGGTGATGGTAATGGTGAGTGAATGGGTGGGGGGTGATGGGTAATGGGTGAGTGAATGGGTGGGGGGTGATGGTAATGGGTGAGTGAATGGGTTTGGGGTGATGTGATGGGTTGCCGTTAATACATACATTTCTACATCCATGATTTCGGGAAAAAGCTAAAGAAGGGGCTATCTGGAGATCTGTGTTTGGTGGCCCGAGGCCCAACCAAACACAGGTGGTGGGCCGATGGCCCACCAATAGCCCTCCGCAGGAGCTAGCCAAAAAGTCCGCCCGGAGGGCGGCTTTGCGGCTAGTTACTAATAAATACGATTAATGCCTCATAGAAGAAATGTGTGATACTCATAAAGGAACAAGTTAAAGTAAGTAAGGACATATAGATGATGACGTAAACTGTTCCTTGGCGAAGAAGAAAACGAAGAGTCTGGCTTTCAATGATGAGAGAGAGAGAGAAAGAGAGAGAGAGAGAGAGAGAGAGAGAGAGAGAGAGAGAGAGAGAGAGAGAGAGAGAGAGAGAGAGAGAGAGAGAGAGAGAGAGAGAGAGACTCCATCATGTATAGACTGAATCAAAATATGAAGAAGAAAAACGTAATGACATTGGGTAGCCATTAGGTATACACACAAAATAACGAAATTTAAGGAATAACTAAGGCAAAGCTGATGTCATATTCTGGTCGACTCAAGACTTTTTTCTCTTAATATTTTTCTCTGTAATTGTATAAATTTTCTGGAAAGACTTCTAATTGCCACATAAATATATCATTTTTCATTACCAGGTGAGAGAAGAGTTTTGGCTTGTACAGGTGTAGCGTCCGTCAAGGTTCTCGTACTGTACATTAAATTAAGTCTGCAAGTTAAGAGTCTTTATAACCATTCGCATTTAAGTCATCTTTTGGCGTGGTAATGGTTATTGTGTGTGGTGTGTGTGTGTGTGTGTGTGTGTGTGTGTGTGTGTGTGTGTGTGTGTGTGTGTGTGTGTGTGTGTGTGTGTGTGTGTCTACATCTGACTTTATCTCAATCTCTATCTCTCTATCTGTTTATTTTGTGAGTGGTTGTGTCTTTATATCTATATTTGTCTTGGTTATCTAACAATGTGTGTGTGTGTGTGTGTGTGTGTGTGTGTGTGTGTGTGTGTGTGTGTGTGTGTGTGTGTGTGTGTGTGTGTGTGTGTGTTTATATGTGTGTTTATGTAATTGTGTCTCTTTCTCTTTGCACATTTCATTGTTTACTGATTTATGCATCTGTTTGTTCCTTTCTTTCTCTCTTTCCTTAGTTTTGTTTTTATTTCCCTTTCTGGGTTGTCTATGTTTCTGTGTATGTATGTATGTATGTGTGAACCCCCCCTCCTTTTCTCTCTCTCTCTCTCTCTCTCTCCCCTCTCTCTCTCTCTCGCATCCCTTTCCCATGCAACTGCATGGGGGTGCGCCCTTTGTCTTTTTGTCCCTTTAATTTTATATGTATTATGATAATGTGTACATTTTTCAAATAACGTTTTATCGATCTGATCTCTCTCTCTCTCTCTCTTTCTCTCTTCTTTCTCTCCTCTTCTCTCTCTCTTTCTCTCTCTCTCCTCTCTCCTTTTTCTCTCTCTCTACTTCCCCCGCGACTCCTCTCCCCCCTATCTCTACTCTCGCTCTCTCCCTCTCTTCTTCTTCTCCTCTCCCAATACCTGGGAAAGTATGTATGTAACTACGTCCCCTTATCCATAATTTATCCCTATCTACCCGTCGTACTTTCCCAAAATTTGGGGAAAAAACAAATTTTTAATAACAAGGAGTAAATAGTAAAAAACTCGGGGAGAAATGCCGCGAATGTAACAGAAATTTCATCATTGCCGAGGATTATGCGATTGAAGTCATTGGGGAAATTTTATCACGTCATGTACGCTGAATAGCCATTATGGAAGTATAATGTTAGCGTTAATGCTGTTTATCATAATATTGGGAGTGGGTTTGGCATATTTTTAAATGTGTTTTGTGTATGATCTTATGTGTGTGTGTGTGTGTATGTGGGGGTTTTTTGGGGTTGTGTGTGTGTGTGTGTGTGTG
>JACEEZ010003782.1:126884-134384 GCA_016584305.1 Chionoecetes opilio
CAGTCTTATCGTGAACTTTCTTTCTCCAAATTCACCTGATTTTATATTTTTTCCCTATACTCTGTCAAAGTAGACTTCCCAGTTCTTAAAATTAATGTTTTTTTCTTTTCTTTCATTTCGTTTTTTTTCCGTTTTTTTTTTTAGGGGGGGATCTTGGCGGCTTGAGACGAAGAGAAGTGAAGAGTTGAATGTCTTAAGTGGCTTTACGCTTCTGGGTGTAGATATATAAGATGTGGTTGCTTGAGAGAGAGAGAGAGGAGAGAGAGAGAGAGAGAGAGAGAGAGAGAGGAGAGAGAGAGGAGAGAGAGTGTGTGTTGCCGTGATCCTAATCTTCATGTGATGTCAAAGCTACAACGCAAGTGCTTCCGTGTTTGATATTACCAGCAAAGAAGATTAGTTGTATATTTTTGTCAGGCCGCGTTTCTCAGCTTCTTAAGGGATTTGTTGCTTATCTCCTGTGGCTCTGTAATGTAACACTGTATCATCCTCTTTCCCTCCCTGTTTTAGTCTATTCCATCATGTCTATCCGTTTTATGTACCGTTTTCCACTCTTAATTTATTGTTTTGCTATTCCACCCGGGTCTTTATAACTTAACACCATCTCAGTTGTTTTTCCATCTTTAACCACCTTGTTCCACCTAGTTTCCCCATGTCCCAATCGCTTAAGTCAACAGTAATGGGTGACGGTGTGGCATTATAGAAGACCCGGCGGTACGGTTGGTCCTATGCATTTGTAGAACTCGGTACATAAACAACCAGACAGAGGTTGTTATTCGGACCAAATATCACGCTCTAGGGCGGTATTTTAGGTTATTTAATGTTAGGTTAGGTTAGGTAAGGTAAGATTAGGTTAGATATAAAACAACCAAGTTCTTCGCATGTGCAGGACCATTCGTACTGCCGGATCTTCTATACTCACACTGGTACTGGTTGTGGTCAGGGTATGGTTTGTGATAGAGGTAGTAAGAGGGATGTATGGACGAGGGAGGTCAGTGATGTGGAGTGGAGTAGGAGGGAATACTAAGCAGTGAAGGGAGGGTGGCAATGGTAGTAGAGGAACATATAAGGAAATGAAGGTGTACCATAGAAGAATAGGGTATTGGGTGGATGATTCGGTGGAGGGAAAGGAAGAAAAGTAGGATGGGTGAGGAAGATGATGGTGGATGATAATGTTAGTATGATGTGGGAACTATGGCGGTGCAAGTGGATGAAGAGATGAGAGTGAGGGGGCGTTTACGGGTGGAGGTTTAGGCGGGGTGTGGGTGTGTGAGGGTGAGGTGGGGCTAGAGGTGTGGATGGGATGGGGAGGTTAGTGTGAGTGGGCCAGTGGGTGTACTGGTTGGGGTTTGGGCGGGGTGGGAGTATGAGGGGGTGTGCTGTAAGAGGCATGGACGGGATGGGGTTATGGGGGAGGCACGTGTGAGTGGGTGTAGGGGCTGGAAATGTGGGCGGGTTTGGGTGCTTGTGGGCGGGGCCTTAAAGTGACACGTGCCGAGACCCGCCTCACAAAATGTTGCGTCACAAAGAAGTGGAAGGAAGGAGGGAGGGAGGGAGGAAGGGCAACGCGCGTGTCCTGCCTAAACTAACAACCTGTGACACGCTATTAAGTCCTCAATCATTACCATGCGGGGTTCTGTGTGGGTCAGGAGGGCCACACGACGCCTTCACCCACATTTCACAAGTGCCAAATGTTTAATATTGACATTAGGGAAGCCAGATGAGGGGAGAACCAGTACCACCTCCTCCCGTCTACTTCCCCTCGGCCTTTCTCTCTCCCTCTGCCTCCCTCTCCCCCTTCAGTGACGTCAGTGGGTTGGCTGTCCCCGCCCACGCACGCGCCCCTCGTGACGTCATCGCTGGAGTAGCCAATCCCATACGTTCCCTTTTTTCTCTCTCTGTGACGTCACTCTTCGCATGGGGAGGAAGCAATCGAGAAGTTTCGTAAATACACTGCATCTTCTTCCTCTTCCTCTTTCTCTTCTTTCTCTTAGTGTAGAAAAATGTTTTGTGACAATTTGGCTTTATCAATACTAACGCGATTATTATTCCTCTTCAATAATAATAAACATGGAAATGAAGGACAAAAAAAAAAAATTCTATCCCAAAATCCTTCTGATGGGAAAAGTTAGTGTGATGCGTTAGTGATTGTAATGTTAGTGTGGGTGTGATGTGATTCTGAGTGATATTTTGTACTGTGTGTGTGTGTGTGTGAGACAGAAAAAGAGAGAGAGAGAGAGAGAGAGAGAGAGAGAGAGAGAGAGAGAGAGAGAGAGAGAGAGAGAGCGCGCCTTTGGTTTCCTCGTTTTCTTCAGTAAATTAGCAATAACACGACGTTGTTGACTGAGCCACACGACGTCTAATTGTGTCACGGGGCTCTTTAGTCTCTCTCTCTCTCTCTCTCTCTCTCTCTCTCTCTCTCTCTCTCTCTCTCTCTCTCTCTCTCTCGCTCCTCATTAGCGTAAAATTGACACATTCGGTGAAAAATATGCATCATTAGGCCTTGTGTCATTCTTTCTCTCATTGATTTAGGCTTTCGTGTGGCGCGGACTCACGTTTCCACACTTCTCCGATAAAAGTGTAAAATAACATCCCGCAAAATATGAATCTTAATATTATATAAGTTTTGTACGTTTTCAAAGTAGTCACAATGGTTGTTTTGTTTTCTTTACTCATCACAAGGATGTTTTTTTTCATTCCTTAGAGTCTAGAATGTATCAACTCGCAAAATTATCATTTTCTTATTTGGTGTTATTTTTTTATAACTTTTGTGCTTATAACGCCTGAATTAATTGTATGAATATGTGATAATATGCATTAAAGCTTTGTTAGATAAGCTTATCATGCTGTTGCAATACATGAATTCACTCCTTTCTTCATAGCGGGATTCAATCAATCTTTGGGGGGCATACGACGAGGGGCGCGTCGTCTCGCCAACCCGACGACGCCACTCTCGGGGGTCACCACGCGCGAGTTCCCATGCAGGCTCCCTTCCCATACCAAGCAATTTTCGACAGGAAACATCAACTTGCCCCAGCCACGAGCCTTGTGGGCGCCCCCTTGGCCTCCTCTACGCCGGATTGTCTTTGCAACTTGCAGATACAACCCGGTGGGAAGGATCGGTTTCAGGGTAGCGTGCCACATGCCCATATAGCCGAAGTTAGCGTTGACGGACTATGCAGGTAATAGGCCTCGATTCAGTCTCACGGTGCAATCGCTGATTTGACACATAATCATCCCAGCGATACCCCATGATTTTGCGAAGACACTTATTACCAAAGGCATCGATTCGCCTCTTTAAGTCGCTATTTAGTGTCAATGTCTCACATCCATAGAGTAAGACAGGGATCACAAGCGACTTGAAGATCCGGATCTTTGTCCTCCTGCACAGGTACCGACAACGCGAAATACTCATACTGAGCGAGTCCATAACACCGTGGGCTATGCCAATCCGCCGTAAGACTTCTTGACGTGACCCGCCGTCATTATGGACTGCGTTACCAAGGTATGTAAAATTTCCAAGATCTCAATGTCCTCGCCGTACGCATGAACAGACTGTACTGTTTCATCTAGTAAGCCTCCAAACACCTGGACATAGATATTGAGCCAGGAGACCTCAAGTCCTAAAGGTTTTGCCTCCTCGTGCAGCGCCTCGAGAGCCATCACCAGGACCTCCAGCGACTCAGCAAAGATTACTGCATCATCGGCAAAGACAATATCAGTGATCTTGGTATTGCTGAGGGATGCTCCGCAATCACTTTGATCTACAACTTTGCCCAATACCCAGTCCATACAAGTGTTGAAAAGTGAGAGGGCAAGGACGCACCCTTGCCTCACTCCTGTATTCACAGGAAAAAGGCTGGATACACCTGCCCCACACTTCACAGCACTCTCAGTCCCAGAGTACACATAGCGGATTGGCATTCAAAATTCATCATAAAAAATGTATATGAGAAACACTAGAAAAATAATATCACCTTAAACGTATGCGATTTTTTCATCAAGTCTAAAGTTTCCATTCAACACCATCACATAAGCACCACAAACTCGTCCTCGGACAACCATCAACTTGTAAGGACTCACGAGACAACCATTCATCATCTTCAGCTAATCACTGTTTGACTCACCTTCTCTATGACACCAGGCGACCCAGGAGCGTAGCCAGAAATATATTCTGGGTGGGGAGGGGGGCACAATGACTAACCATGAAAAACTAAAAAACACACTGCACTTCACCATGCGCGTTGATGCATGGCTAAATCACCCATCTTGTCTTCCGTCCTCCCTCCAAACCACTAGTCCTCCTGTCCAAATCATGCAGTGTTTGATTAATCTCTTGGTTATGTCCATCCTTGCAAGTAAAGTAAAGTAAAGTAAAGTAAGCCTTATAAAGTACATGTGTCAATAGAAGACTTTCTACTCAGAATTGCATTTTCTTTCAGTTCACATGTGACATGCCGAGTATTGTATCCTGGATTTAACATGTCTTTGACAGATAAGATTTGCAATCTATTCTCGAACACACGGCGAAATTTCGGAGGGGGAGGCCTGGGGCACCGTCCACCCCCTCCCCCAGCTGCGCTACTGCCTGGGGCCCTCCTGTCTTGTCGCGGCAGGGAGACAGGAGCCTTCAGATGATGGGTCTTGTTTTGTTGTCTCGACGAGTGGATCTTTTATGTCGGTGAAACGAAGCTGTTAGTCTTTTGAGTGAGATGTGGCGGGGTTTGGCAAGGTGTTAAATGTGTGACGGGCGTGATCAAAGTTGCAAGAGGGTATGACTTTTTGGGAGACAGGAATGGCTGGTGTGTGAGAAAGGCGTGGGATGTGGTATTACACTCTTATTCACACCATGTCACTAAATACTGATATAAACCTTTTTTTTCTAAACGTAGCCATAAATCTGAGTTGGATGCAATTCGATTAACCACTTTGGTCTTCATATATCCGTAAATGTCACTGATTAGTCGTTTGAAAAAGTGTTCCTGTTTTATGTTCCACTTTTTTTTTATTATAGTTTGAGTTTTGGGAGGAGGCTCGTGGGGGGTGGGGGTGCAGGGGAAGGGCGGAGGGGAGGGGAGAGGGGGGTCTATGTTATATTGAATTAGTTGACTCTAAAACAGGAAGGTGAGCGTCTCTTTCGTGCCTCTCCTCCCCCTCCTCCCATATACTCCCAAGCCTGCCTTATCTCCATTACGTGGGAGATATAGGGTCCTCTTTCTCCTCCTTCCCTCCTCTCCCTCTCCCTCTCATCCCCTCCAAGCTCTTTCATCTCCTCCTTCTCTGTTACTTTCCTTCCTCTGCCATCTTCTTCCTTCCCCTCTTCTTCATATTTCAACTTCTTTCCTTCCTCTTCCTCTTGGTAATTTCCTTCTTCCTTCAGCTTCAGTCTTCCTTCCTCTGTCTCATCCTTCAGTCGCTCTTTTTTAACCTTCACTCTGGGTTCCTTCTCCCATTCCTTATTTATTATACAAATTTGTCCAGATACTTGATATTTTGATAGTTATATAGATAAGAATAAAGTAATGGAACTTTTCTGGGATAGAGACACATAATCTAGAGTGGATCAGTGTGTTTGTGTGTTTGTGTGTTGTGTGTGTCAATATTTTTCTTCCTCTTATCCTCCAACAGCCTTCGTCCCTTTTTCCATTTCACTAATCATTAACTTTCCCAACCTGCCCTTTAACCCCCCCCCCTTCTCCCCCCTCTCTGACACGACCTTCTTTCCGCGTCCTGAACTATTTTTTCCTCCCTCTTCGCTCCTACTTTCCCTGCAACAGTTTTTTATTTGCCTTTTTTTTTTAGTCATAACTTTGTTTAGTATTTTTCACGCATTTTGTTTACCCTATTTCCTTCCCGCCTTCTAGCATTTGTTACTTCGACATACTTCTTTACTTCTTAATTTGTCACGCCATGTAGTTATTTCCGTTCTATTTTCATTACTCCTCCGTTTTTCTGTATCTATTTTATTTTATTTTCATTACATATTCTTTCACCACTGTTTCCATCTTCCTTTTATTTCAATTACACCCTTCCTCCTCCTCCTCCTCCTCCTCCTCCTCCTTCTCCTCCTCCCCCCTCCCCCCCTCCTCCTCCTCCTCTCCACTTCCTCTTCCTTTCTTCTCCCTCTTCCCTCTTCTCTTCCTCCTCCCCCTCTCTCCTCTCCTCCTCCTCCTTTCCCCCTCCTCTTCCTCTTCCTCTTCCTCTTCCTCCTCCTCCTCCTTCCTCCTCCTCCTCCTCCTCTCCTCCTCCTCCTCCCCCTCCTCCCTCCTTCCCTCCTCCTCCTCCTCCTCCTCCTCCTCCTCCTCTCCTCCTCCTTCTCCTCCTCCTCCTCCTCCTCCTCCTCCTCTTTCCCCCTCCTCCTCCTCCTCCCCCCCCCCTTCTTCATCCTCCTGCCTGTACAGTCACCCTTCTTTTCCCTCCCCTTCATCTCTTCCTCTCTCTATTTTTCTTTTCTCCTCATAATCATTCCCCTCGTCTGTTTTTATTTCCATTTTACGTTTCCACATTCCTCCTTGTCATTCACCCTCACTATCTCTTTCCCTTCATTATTTTTACCTTTTATCTCTTCCTCCACATGTCCATCCAGGCAGGTTACATAACAACCGTCCGAGCGGGTTTTTTTCTTTTCTCTCTCTCTCTCTGTCTCTCTCTTTCTTTTTAATCACAATTTTTCCTATATATGTGAAGATGATTATTGATAGATAGGAGTGGTAAAAGAGAGAGAGAGAGAGAGAGAGAGAGAAGAAGAGAGAGAGAGAAGAGAGAGAGAGAGGGGAGAGAGAGAGAGAAGAGGAGAGAGAGAGAGAGAGAGAGAGAGAGAGATAATATAAGATACTTTGATCCTACCTAGACACTTTGCAAGTACCAACTACAAGGTTATTGACTATACAAAGCGCCACCACGCCAGGACGAACTTGGTGGGCTCGAACCGCTGACCGAATGCAGGGACGCTACACGCGAGCCCGCATGTCTACCAATCGAGCCACCCTGACGGGTAGAGAGAGAGAGAGAGAGAGAGAGAGAGAGAGAGAGAGAGAGAGAGAGAGAGAGAGAGAGAGAGGAGAGAGAGGCTGGGGAAAAAGCTTATAAAAATTCAATGGGCAGCTATAGAAAAAAAAGTAATACCCAATGAAAGACGAGAGAGAGAGAGAGAGAGAGAGAGAGAGAGAGAGAGAGAGAGAGAGAGAGAGAGAGGAGAGAGAGAGAGAGAGAGAGAGAGAGAGAGAAGGAAGTTACGTCATTAAGAGTGTCTTTAGAGATGGTCACAACTGTTTTTTTGCGTGTTTCTTTTTCTCCTTTTCTTGCTGGTGCCCCCTTTCTCGTACGATTCTGATGTGATGATAAGGGTTTTAGATCAGGTTGAATGATGGTGATGATGATAATGACGAAGAGGAGGAAGAGGGCGAGGAAGAAGAAAAATATGATGATGATGCTGATGAAGAAAAGGAAGAAAAAAGAAGATAAAGGATAAGAAGAAAAAGAGAGGAGAGGAAAGAGGAAAAT
>JACEEZ010003782.1:141884-159384 GCA_016584305.1 Chionoecetes opilio
TTGTGTATGTGTTTGTGTGTTTGTTTGTATGTGTGTGTGTGTGTGTGTGTGTGTGTGTGTGTGTGTGTGTGTGTGTGTGTGTGTGTGTGTGTGTGTGTGTGTGTGTGTGTGTGTGTGTGTGTGTGTGTTGCTGTGGTCACAAGGTTTCGCTTTACTTCCCTAAGGTCACCATGAATATGAACTTTATTCAGCTGTGTTCATTCCTCTTCCTCTTTCTCTTCCTCTTCCTATTCCTAGGTGTGTTTCTAGAAAATATTTTTGCCTATAAAGTTTTTTCTTCATTTCCTCCTTCCTGTCGCTTCCTATTTTTTCGTCTTTTACACATTTCATTTCGATTGTACAAATATTTTCTGGTTTTGGTCATTGCTCTCTCTCTCTCTCTCTCTCTCTCTCTCTCTCTCTCTCTCTCTCTCTCTCTCTCTCTCGTCTCTCTCTCTCTCTCTCTCTCTCTCTCTCTCTCTCTCTACTCTCTCTCTCTCTCCTCTCTCTCTCTCTTCTCTCTCTCTCTCTCTCTCTCTCTCTCTCCTCTCTCTCTCTCTCTCTCTCTCTCTCTCTCTCTCTCTCTCCTCTCTCTCTCTCATCCGGAGCTGTCGTTTAAATAACACTCTCTTGGCATGTTTTTCCCAAGCCTTTTCTGTATTTTTCATCTTTCGAGTCTATAATGTAACCTTAAGGTACGGGTATATATATTTCCTTCAGACGGTAAGCCTTAGGAGTATTGTTATTTGTATTGTGCACTCTTTCTTGGACATTGAAAACAACTGAAAAAGAAATATCCGGAAAAAATATTGTCAATTTTTATTTTACTCTATTTTGATTATTTCGATTATTTTTATTTTTTTGTATTCACTCTAAGGAAAACAATGGAATGAAAAGTTATTATTGTTAATTATAGTTCTGTATCGTTAATTTTGCATAGTTTCACATATATTTCAAATACTTCATAAACAAAAAGATACTGAAATAGTCTTAATTAAGCTCTTAGGGCCATGTGGTAGAAATGTGCTACGTAAGAACGCGAAGAGTTTGGAAACTTGAGATACAAACTTAGCGGCAACGAGAAGACTTAAGAAGGGGCTGTTGTGATTAACATTGTAGTAAATGTTTAGCAAGTGTGTAGTAAATGTTTAGCAAGTGTATAGTAAATGTTTAGCAAGGTAAATGTTTAGCAATAGTGTAGTAAATGTTTAGCAAGTGTATAGTGAATGTTTAGCAAGTGTATAGTGAATGTTTAGCAAGTGTGTAGTGAATGTTTAGCAAGTGTGTAGTGAATGTTTAGCAAGTGTGTAGTGAATGTTTAGCAAGTGTGTAGTGAATGTTTAGCAAGTGTGTAGTAAATGTTTAGCAAGTGTGTAGTGAATGTTTAGCAAGTGTGTAGTGAATGTTTAGCAAGTGTGTAGTGAATGTTTAGCAAGTGTGTAGTAAATGTTTAGCAAGGTACATGTTTAGCAAGTGTGTAGTGAATGTTTAGCAAGTGTGTAAGTGTTTAGCAAGTGTATAGTGAATGTTTAGCAAGTGTGTAGTAAATGTTTAGCAAGAGTGTAGTGAATGTTTAGCAAGTGTGTAGTGAAGTTTTAGAAAGTGTGTAGGAATGTTTAGCAAGTGGTAGTGAATGTTACCCAAGGTGTAGAAAAATGCTTAGCAAAGTGTGTGGGTGAATGTTTAGCAAGTGTGTAGTAAATGATTAGCAAGGTAAATGTTTAGCAAGTGTGTAGTGAATGTTTAGCAAGTGTGTAGTGAATGTTTAGCAAGTGTGTAAGTGTTTAACAAGTGTGTAGTGAATGTTTAGCAAGTGTGTAGTGAATGTTTAGCAAGTGTGTAAGTGTTTAGCAAGTGTGTAGTGATTTCCAAGTGTGTAGCCACTATTTCCAAGTGATTTAGCAAGTGTGTAGTAAATGTTTAGCAAGAGTGTAGTAAATGTTTAGCAAGAGTGTAGTGAATGTTTAGCAAGTGCGTAGGAAATGTTTAGCAAGTGTGTAGTAAATGTTTAGCAAGAGTGTAGTGAATGTTTAGCAAGAGTGTAGTGAATGTTTAGCAAGTGTGTAGTAAGTGTTTAGCAAGTGTGTAGCAAGTGTATTATAGCTTTTCATAAGTACCGGTAAGTGTGGTGTGTGTATACCTAGAGGCCCAGGTGGACAGTTGTAACGAAACAGGAAGGAATATATATGTTGGGTCCTGGTAAAATGTTCCTTCTCCTGCTCTACATTCTCATGAGCCTAATTTGAGACTACCGGCCTGCACTGTTACCAATTCCTCCAACATTATTTCTTCCGTTGCAGTATTACCAAGACCCAGAATATAACCTTTATCCGTGCAGCGCTATTACCAACATCCTGGGATATTTTCGGTATATGCGGTATGAACCAACAACACAGTCCTACATTCTATAACCTACATCCTACAACATCCTACATCTACATCCTACAACATCCTACATCTACATCCTACAACATCCTACAACATCCTACAACATCCTACATCTACATCCTACAACATCCTACATCCTACAACATCCTACAACATCCTACATCTACATCCTACAACATCCTACAACATCCTACAACATCCTACATCTACATCCTACAACATCCTACATCTACATCCTACAACATCCTACAACATCCTACATCTACATCCTACAACATCCTACAACATCCTACATCTACATCCTACAACATCCTACAACATCCTACATCTACATCCTACAACATCCTACATCTACATCCTACAACATCCTACATCTACATCCTACAACATCCTGGGATACTTTCGTTATGTGCGGATAAATGAGCCAACAACACAGTCTACATTGATATTCTATTTATATCGCTGCAGATCCTCTAAAATTTATATGCATATCGGTACAATGTTACCAGCCACGATAACAACGACCTGTCTATATGCTTGCAGTACTGACAACACCATACTGAGTTTTTGTAAGCATCAAAATATTAATTACACCATCAATCAGATCAGAAATTCCGAGGTTGGTAAGGGAGAGTGAATTAGGTACGTGTACAATAAGATAGTGCAGGGTTTCAACAAGGTAACTGTTCGAAATGATTACCATGTAGATGTCAATAAGTTCGAAAATGGGACAAAAAAATGCCTGCTGGAATTAAGTTTGAACCTGTGTTAGTTTGAACTAGGATCTCAGCAAGCCAGAATTGAGGATTGAGCAAGCCAGAATTTAACCTAATTTATTCTAACTTAACCATAACCTAACCTAACTCACGTATTACCCTGTGCGTATACCCAACTAAATTTTAGAAATTATACACCCGTTCCTATTTCCAAGTCACTGTTCAAAATCGCAAATAGATCGTGGGAATAAATAGGTGGAAAAAGATTGCAGTTCTTTTTGACCTATTTCCACGTACCTTTATTCCCAAAAACTAGCACGAACTTGTTGACACGTACCGCCTTCCCTCTCCCTTTGGCAATACTTAACCCCTTGAGGCCCAGAACGTAATTATCATTGTAATTTGAGTACCATTAGACAATTTTGATGAATATAAGTAATATTTTATAGATATGACTTGTTTAGTATCCTTGACCACTAACTAATTTGGTAGTTACTTAGTTACTTTTCTTTTAGTTACTCTTTAGTTACTTTTTTCTCTTATTTACTTTTGGAGGTAGTGTCCTAGTTACTTTTCGTAATTTTATGGCTCGACAACAGGACAATTTTTATAGCAAAGGAAAGATCTGGGCGTGAAGGGGTTAAGGGGGTGACAAGCGTGCAAGACTGGTCATGCTCGTGCTAAGATTAGATTTTTTTTTAGCACAGGAATGAGTATTTTTGTCAGCATGGCGAGACAATAGCTTTTCATCGATCAGACCTACCAAACTTTACTGTCAAGAATTTGTTCCTAAACTCCTAGTACCCGCGGCGTTTTGAGACTCTGGAATATCGCGTGTTTTGGAAAGAGACTGTTTCTGGCGCTGCTAAAAAAAATATGTTAGTAACTTGAACTTTAAGGAAGAGTTATCTTTTATTGTGTACAGCTGACTCTTGTTAGGAAATTAAAGTGGTACAAGAGAGAGAGAGAGAGAGAGAGAGAGAAGAGAGAGAGAGAGAGAGAGAGAGAGAGAGAGAGAGAGAGTAGCAGGCTTGATATTTGTTTTCCTCTCTCCTTCAAAAATTTCTTATAAATATGTTTGTTAATGACATTTCTTGATACTCTCATTTTCTTTTAATACGTTACTGTTACGATTCTTTAATATATTTTCTTTTTTTGCAGGTAAGAACGTGGTTTCTTCTAGTCTCACCTACAAAAAGTAAGCAATGTTGAAGATGTTTAGTGTATTTTTTTTCTTATATGAGTATTTTCCTTCATATAAGATATAAATATTGCACTTTACGTTCATATGTCTTCACTCATCTTTTTCTTGAATATCGTTCACATGCACTTTATCCATCACTCATTCCGATCCATCCATCTAATACAAGAGAGAGAGAGAGAGAGAGAGAGAGAGAGAGAGAGAGAGAGAGAGAGAGAGAGAGAGAGAGAGAGAGAGAGAGGAGTGAAGAGAGAGAGAGAGAGCCTCAACCCACGGGCCAGGCCCTCCCACTCTACCCGTGCGGCCCACAACATCGACCATCAAGTACTTGACTGTGCCCTTCGCGAGGACGGAACATTACCTCCGCTCCTTCCTACCCCGCTATGGTCGACTCTGGAACACCTTGGTGCGCCAGACCGACCTGCACCTCACCACTTCCATGCACGCCTTCAAATCGGGCGTAAATGCCTGGCTGCAAGCGGAGCTAACGCAATAGATACATGTAATAAAAATAATGACTAAATATTTGTTTTAAAAGTTTTAGGGTTTTTACATGTAAAATTTCTTTATTTTTTATATTTTGGGTATCAATATTTAGTTACTTTCTTTTATTTATTTTGGATTAGCGATAGGTTAGTAAATTTCTAATAAACTCGTGAAATCAGTATTTTTTCCTAGTAGAAAATTTGGCTGTATTTTTTCCATATTTTTGGGTAAAATTTTTGTCATGAATAAAATAAAATTTACTGTAGAGATAGCCCTTTGGGTCCCAGTCGGGACTTTAGCACATCAACCCCCCTTCTGTTTTCAATGTTTTAAAGGGTTTTAAAAAAAAGAATTAAAAAAAAAAGAGAGAGAGAGGGGAGAGAGAGAGAAAAATGGAGAGGAGAGAGAGAGAGAGATGGGGGGGAAAAGAGAGAGAGAGAGAGAGGGACGAGGAGAGAGGGGAGAGAACGGAGAGAGGAGGAGAAAGGGAAAAGCAGCCCAAAAAGACAAAAACAAAGAGAATTTAAAATTTTATCCCAAAAAAATATTCACCCGCGATATTTATAAGAAAAAAATATCGTTAGGAGGGGGAGGGGGGAGAAATTAGAGGTGAATTTTTCTTTCTTTTCACCCTAATTAAAGGGAAATTTCCCCCACACATCACCCCTCAGGAAACTCAAAAAAGGCCACAGGTAATTATAAACTTCGTAATCAGGTCACAATTTTTTTCCAAACAGATTTTTGTTACAAACCGGGAATCGTAGTCACGGAGAGCGCGAGTCGGTGTAGGGGAAACAAAAAATAAAAAAGAGGGAGGAAAAATATGACGAGGGTACATGAATATGGATACAAGAGGAGGAAGAGGAGTAAAAAGGGCAGGTAAAGTAGATAGAGAGGAATATACGGGTGAGAGGAGAGGAGAGAGAGAGAGAGAGAGAGAGAGAGAGAGAGAGAGAGAGAGAGAGGGGGGAGAGAGGAGAGAAGAGAGAAAAGCCCCGCGGGGGAAAAAGAAAGGAAATCTTTTTAAAAAATTTTGAAAGAGAAATAACTTTTACAATAATGAATAGAGATTGTGGCTTTAGTGGCAAATGAAGCTGACATTTTTTATTCTCCTTTTTTCCCACAAGTTGTTAGTGAGCACAGGTAAAGTAAATGAGGCAGGTGAGAGGGAGGAAAACTGTACTCTAAATATTAATAATCTTGGTTGTATGTGGAGTGATTTTTCCTCGAGTTGTATTAATGGCAAGTGGAACAGGAGGAGGAAGAGGAAGAGGAAGAAGAAGAGTAGGAGGAGGAAGAGGAAGAAGAGGAGGAGAAGGCAATGATGCTGGTTATGATGGCAGGAGGATGCTGTCTAGTTGAGAGAGAGAGAGAGAGAGAGAAAAGAAGAGGGGAGAGAGAGAGAGAGAGAGAGAGGGGAGGGAAGAGAGAGGAGAGAGGAGAGAGAGAGGAGAAAAAAAAAAAAAAGAAAAGAGAGAGAGAGAGAAAAGAGAGAGGGAGCCAAAGAGAGGAGAGAGAGAGATGGAGAGAGAGAGATGAGAAAAGGGGAGAGAGAGAGAAGAGAGAGGAGAGAGAGAGAGGAAGAAAAGGGGGGGTTTTTTTAAAAGGTAGTTTGACCTTTTTTTACTCTCTCTCTCTCTCACCTTTACGGTCCATCAGAAATTTGTACATGAAGGCTTTCGAAACTCTGGCTTCACTCCGGGTCGGGGAAAATCTGATGAACTTTTCAAAATATTGGAAGCTTGAAACTCGCCCCTTGGAACAACTGGAAAACGAGGGGAGAGAGAGAGGAGAGAGGAGAGGAGAGGGGAAGAGAGAGAGAGAGAGAGAGAGGGGAAAAGAGAGAAGGAGAGAGAGAGAGAAGAGGGGAGAGAAGAGAAAAAGAGAGAGAGAGAGAGAGTTTTCCTTTTCTTTTGTTTTTCACATTTAAATATACCCTTTTTTTAAGTTTTCCTGATTTTTTTAGGGACAAAGGGGAAAACGTACTAAAAAAGCTTTTTCAACTAACCCGAAGGAGGGGGTGAAGGGGGGAAAGGGGGGAGGAGGAGGAGGAGGAGGAGGAGGAGGAGGAAGAGGAAGAGGAAGGACTGAAGGAGGAGAAGGAGGACTATGAAGGACTGAAGGAGGAGGACTATGAAGGACTGAAGGAGGAGGACTATGAAGGACTGAAGGAGGAGAAGGGGAGGACTATGAAGGACTGAAGGAGGAGAAGGAGGACTATGAAGGACTGAAGGAGAAGGAGTATGAAGGACTGAAGGAGGAGAAGGGGAGGCTAAAAGGGACGGGAAGGGGAAAAGGGGAGGACTAAAAGGGAAACCGAAGGAGGAGAAGGAGGACTATGAAGGACTGAAGGAGAAGGAGTATGAAGGACTGAAGGAGGAGAAGGGGAGTACTATGAAGGACTGAAGGAGGAGAGGGAGGAGAAGGAAGAGAAGTATTACACTTAAGTAGGAGCAACAGATGGCAAAACAAAAAATCTAATAGTAGAAAAAACACTCAAAATGTGACTAAGACTTGTTGAGCAGAAAAGTAATAGATTTATAAGAATAAGAGAGAAAAAGCCCCAGGAGATGCAGTATTAAGTTAGGTGATTGGGTTAGAGGAGAGGACGAGACAGCTGATAGGGAAGGAAGAGTACGCGTTCTGTTTACTTTAGGGAAAGAAGGGGAAACAAAATTTAAAAGAAGGGAATATCTCTCTCTCTTTCTCTCTCTCTCTCTCTCTCTTCCCCTCTCTCCCTCTCCCTCCTCTCTCTTTTCTCCTCTCTCTCTCTTTTCTCTTTCTCTTCTCTCTCTCTTCCTCTCTCTCTCTCTTTTATCATAAATTTTTGTCTTTTTTGTTTCCATTTTTGCTATTTATTTTTTTTGATTATTATCACTATTATCAGTTATTATTATGGATTTTTCATTTTTATTTTTCTATATTATTTTTTTTTCTTTATTTTTTCCATTATTTTGGCCCCTTTTTTATTTTTTTTTTTTTTTATTATTATTATTATTTTTATTTAAATTTTTATTTTCGGGGTTTTGTTTTTCCCTCATTTTCCCTTTCTTTAAAAATTTTTAGGTATGGTTTAATGTATATCAATAGTTCACTTTTTTTGGGCCACGAGAAAACAACGAAATTTTTCATAGCAAAGGGTTTCCAAAAAAAAAGGGGGCTTGGGGTTTAAAGGGGGCCCGGGGCTTTTATGACTGTTAATTTATTATATATGAAAACATTGTATTTCACCCAAGCCAAATAAAATATCAGTCTCTCTCTTTTCTCCCCCCTCTTTTTCTCTCTCTCTCTCTCCTCTCTCTCCCCTCCTCTTCTCCCCCTCTCTCTCTCTCTCTCCCCTCTCTTCCTCTCTCTCTTTCTCTCTTTTCTCTCTCTCTCCCCTCTCTCTCTCTCTCTCTCTCCCTCTCTCTCTCCCCTTCCTCTCTCTCTCTCCTCTCTTCCTCTCTCTCTTTTCTCTTCCTCCCCTCTCTCCTATACGCTACACTTCCCCCCCCCGTTAAGTGAGATGAGCTCCAAGAGGAAAAAAATTTTGGGGGGAGGGGTGAAGGGGGGAAGAGTGAAGGAGAGGAGAGGAAGGGAGAGGGAAGGAGAGGAGAGGAAAGTAGTGTTAAAGAGACAGGAAGATGGAGAGGGAGACAGATGATGGAAAAGTGTTGCGTGTTGTAAGGAACTGACATATAAAAGAGACATATGAGAGAAAGAGAGAGAGAGAGAGAGAGGGGGAGAGAGGGGAGGGGAGGAGGGGGAGGAAAAGAGGGGAGAGAGAGGGGGAAGGGGGGCGAGGGAGGGGAGAGGGGGAGAGGAAGAGAGAGGAGGGGGGAGGGGAGAGGGAAAGGCAAAGAAAAAAGAAAAAAAAAGGAAGGGGTGCCAAATTTAAAAAAAACCTTATCCTTATTCTTCTGGGAGTTTGTCCAAAAGGGAACCGAGGAATTTTTCTTCTCTTCCCTCTCCCTCTCCCCTCCCCTTTTCTTCTCTCTCCTCCTTTCCCCTTCTTCCTCTTTTTTTCTGTTTTTTCTCTCTCGCTCTTTCTCTCGCTCTTTATATCTCTCTCTCGCTCTTTCTCTCGCACTCGCTCTCTTTTTCTCTCTCTACTAGGTGATGCTAGTTGACAGTAATGTGATTTATATTTGTTTTTGCAATTATGTTTTTTTTGTTGTACCATTCTTTATAATTGATCTCTTCATGACGTGTGGGTTTGTGTATTTTTTCTTATGTGTTTTTTTCCACCTCATGAATTTGTCTTTTTGAGTCCTTTGTTTCCTTGTCTGTGTGTTGTTGTTGTTGTTATTATTATTATTTGCTGAGATTATTACTATCGTTATTGTTATCATCGTTGTTGGTGTTGTTTGTGTCGTTATTATTGAGCAGCAAGAGTGGTATTAGCAACATTGTTATTGTTATTATTGTATCATCATTATTGTTATCATTTTCATTATCAATATCATCATTATTATTATTATTATTACTATTATCATCATCATTAGTATCACCATTATCATTATTCTTATTAGTATCATTATCATTATTACTATTATTGATTTCATTAATGCTATCAACATTAATGTTATTTTTCATCATTATTGTTGTTACAATGATTTTTAGTATCATTTTAGTCGTTTTCATCATTATCATTATTACTATTACTATTATCATTCTTGCAATTATCATAATCGTTATTATTATTATCATTAGTAGTAGTAGTAGTAGTAGTAGTAGTAGTAGTAGTAGTAGTAGTAGTAGTAGTAGTAGTAGTAGTAGTAGTAGTGTAGTAATAGTAGTAGTAGTAGTAGTAGTAGTAGTAGTAGTAGTAGTAGTAGTAGTAGAAACAATGTTAACACCACCATTATGGATAAAAAGTCAAAACGATATCTTATTTTTATATTCGCACTCGAAAATCTGAAGAACATTAAAAAAAAAAAATCGTAGTTTTAATTTTTCTACGATTTTAGTCTTCACTTAAAAGCAAAAACGAAAAGAAAACTGCCGGAAATGACAAATCTATCTTTCATGAAGTCCCGCGTGACACTCTGTTGATCTGTCCGCGCGGCTCCTGAATATTATATGAAGAAGATATAAGAGGAAGAAGATGGAGGCAGAAGATGAAGATGATAAAGATGAAGAAAAATATAGCGATATGGAAAAAGAAAAAAATGTATAAATAGATATAGAAGAGGAGGAGCGGGAGGAGTAGGAGATTATAATGATGATGATGATGATGGTGATGATGGTGAAGAAGAAGAGGAAGAAGAAATAGAAGAAGAAGAAGAAGAAAAAGAAGAAGAAGAAGAAAAAGAGAAGAAGAAGAAGAAGAAGAAGAAGAAGAAGAAGAAGAAGAAGAAGAAGAGGAGAAAATATAAAAATAGCAAGGGAAATACGAATAGGAAGAAAAATATAAGTACAGGAAAAACATCTATATTTTGTACAAGATTTAAGACACAAACACAAATTTTCCTGCTGTGTCGTGAATTGTAGCAAAGATTCGTAAGAAATATTCGACACTTGTTGGTTGTTTTCTATTTAGACATTCAAGACTGTGATATATTTTCATTTCCTGATTCTTGGCACAGATTGTATTTTGGGTCATTGTTGCCATGTTAAATATTAGTGCTCATGAATTTTACTTTTATTTTTGGTATGTTTATTACGCAATGTTTAACCCTTCTTTTCACAATGGCCTACAGGCGCTATAGGCTTCAACGAAAAAAAAAAAAAAAAAAAAAAAAAAAAGGTTTTAATTAATGTGTTTAATTAAAAGGAAACTATCTGAAAATGTAGCCAGTCGTACCATTTTTTTAAGCATTTATAAATTTTTTAAAAAGCTTTATTATTATCTAATATGGCATCCTACCCAGCATACATACATTCAACCGTATATACATATTCTATCAACCTTACTAACTAAACATGCTATCTATATGTGTATCTTGAACGACTTTATGTAGGGGTATTACACTATTTCTACCACCTACCACACTATCTATTCAACAGCACTATAAAAAGAAAAATATATATAATAGAAGTATAGTATATATAAAATAGAAGTATAGTATATAGAAAATAGAAGTATTGTATATAGAAAAAAAAAAATATTTATATAGAAAAAAGAAGTTTTTATATAGAAAATAGAAGTTTGTATAAGAAAATAGAAGATGTATATAGAAAATAGAAGTATTGTATATAGAAAATAGAAGTATTGTATATAGAAAATAGAAGTATTGTATATAGAAAATAGAAGTATAATAATAGAAAATAGAAGTATTGTATATAGAAAATAGAAGTATTGTATATAGAAAATAGAAGTATTGTATATAGAAAATGAAGTATGTAATAAAAAAATAGAAGATTAATGAAAATAGAAGTATGTATATAGAAAATAGAAGTATTTATATAGAAAATAGAAGTATAATAAAAAAATAAAAGTATATAATAAAAATAGAAGTATTATATAAAAAAAAAGAAGTATTGTATATAAAAAAATAAAGTATTGTATATAGAAAATAGAAGTATAATAATAGAAAATAGAAGTATTGTAATAGAAATAGAAGTTTATTAAAAAATAGAAGTTTTGTATATAAAAAATAGAAGTTTAAAAAAGAAAATAGAAGTTTTGAATAAAAAATAGAAGATTGTAATAGAAAAATAAAATTTTGTATATAGAAAATAGAAGTAAATAATAAAAATAGAAGTATTGTATATAGAAAATAGAAGTATTGTATATAGAAAATAGAAGTATAATAATAGAAAATAGAAGTATTGTATATAGAAAATAGAAGTATTGTATATAGAAAATAGAAGTATTGTATATAGAAAATAGAAGTATAGTATATAGAAAATAGAAGTATTGTATATAGAAAATAGAAGTATTGTATATAGAAAATAGAAGTATTGTATATAGAAAATAGAAGTATAATAATAGAAAATAGAAGTATTGTATATAGAAAATAGAAGTATTAATAGAAAAAGAAGTTTTGTATATAGAAAAAGAAGTATTGTATAAAAATAGAAGTTTTGAATAGAAAAAGAAGTATTTAATAGAAAATAGAAGTTTTGAATAGAAAATAAAAGTATTTATATAAAAAAATAGAAGATTGTATATAGAAAAAGAATATTTGTAATAAAAAATAGAAGTATTGATATAAAAAATAGAAGTTTTAGTATATAGAAAAAAAGTTTTGTTATAAAAAATAGAAGTATTAATATAGAAAATGAAGTTAATAAAAAAATAGAAGTTTTGTTTAGAAAATAGAAGTATTGTATATAGAAAATAGAAGTATTGTATATAGAAAATAGAAGTATTGTATATAGAAAATAGAAGTATTGTATATAGAAAATAGAAGTATAGTATATAGAAAATAGAAGTATTGTATATAGAAAATAGAAGTATTGTATAAAAATAGAAGTTTTTGTAATAGAAAATAGAAGTTAATAATAAAAAAATAAAAGTATAGTATTAGAAAATAGAAGATTTTAATAGAAAAATAGAAGTTGTATATAGAAAATAGAAGTTTTGTATATAAAAAAATAGAGTATTGTATATAAAAATGAAGTATAATAAGAAAATAGAATTTTATTGTATATAAAAAAAGGGAAAGTTATAAAAAAAGAAAATAGAAGTATTTATAAGAAAATAGAAGTATTGTATTAAAGAAAATAGAAGTTGTATTAGAAAATAGAATATAGATATAAAAAAAATAGAAGTATTGTATATAAAAAAAGAAGTAAATAATAGAAAATAGAAGATTGTATATAAAAAAGAAGTTTGATATAAAAAAATAGAAGTTTTGTATATAGAAAAATAGAAGTATAGTATATAAAAAAAATTAGAAGTATGTAAAGGGAAAATAAAAAGTTTGTATATAGAAAATAGAAGATAATAATAGAAAAAGAATTTATTGTATATAGAAAATAGGTATTGTTATAGAAAAATAAAGATTGTATATAGAAAAAGAAGTATGTAAAATAAAAAATAGAAGTATTGTATAAGAAAATAGAATATAAAAATTTAGAAAATAGAAGAAAAGTATATAGAAAATAGAAGTATTAATAGAAAATAGAAGTATGTATAAGAAAATAGAAGTATTTGTTATATAGAAAATAGAAATGTATATAAAAATAAAAAAGTATTTATATAAAAAATAGAAGTATGTATATAAAAAATAGAATATTGATAAAATAAAGAAGTATTGTATATAAAAATAAAAAGTATTGTTATAAAAAAAATAGAAGTATGTATATAGAAAATAAAAGTATGTATATAAAATAGGATTGTAATAAAAATAGAAGTATTTTAATAGAAAATAGAAGTTGTATATAGAAAAAGAAGTTTTGTAAATTATAATAGAAGTATTGTATATAGAAAATGGAAGTATTGTATAAGAAAAAAGAAGTATTGAATAAAAAAAGGAAGTATGTTTTATAAAAATAGGAAAAAAGTATGATATAGAAAATAGAAGTTTTGTAATAAAAAAGAAGTTTGTATATAGAAAATGGGAAGTATTAATAGAAAATAGAAGATATAATAGAAAAAGAAGTATGTATAAAAAAGAAGTATAGTATATAGAAAATAGAAGTATAGTATATAGAAAATAGAAGTATTGTATATAGAAAATAGAAGTATTGTATAAAAAATAGAAGTATGAATAGAAAATAAAAGTTTTTATATAGAAAATGAAGTTTTGTATAAAAATAGAGTTTATATAGAAAAAGAAGTATGATATAGAAAAAGAAGTTTTGTATAAAAAAAAAATAGAAGTATTTATAAAAAATAGAAGTATTGTATAAGAAAATAAAAAGTTTTGAAAAAAGAAAATAGAAGTAGATATAGAAAATAGAAGTTTGTAATAAAATGAAGTATTGTATAAGAAAATAGAAGTATTGTATATAGAAAATAGAAGAGTATATAAAAATAGAAGAAAGTATATAAAAAATAGAAGTATTGTATATAGAAAAAGAGTATAATAAAGAAAAAAATAGAAAAAAGGGTATTGTAATAGAAAAAGAATATTTAATAAAAAAAAAGTAAAAATAATGAAAATAGAAGATGTATATAGAAAATAGAAGATGTATATAGAAAATAGAAGTATTGTATATAGAAAATAGAGTATTAATAAAAAAAAAGTTTTGTATTAGAAATAAAAGTATAATAATAAAAATAGAAGTTTTGATAAGAAAATAGAAGTATTTGTATTAAAAAAATAGAAGATTGTATTAGAAAAAGAAGTATTGTAATAGAAAATAGAAAAAGTATTAAAGAAAATGAAGTTTTGTATATAGAAAATGAAGTTTGTATATAGAAATAAAGTTTATATAAAAAAATAGAAGTATTGTAATAAAAAATAGAAGAAAGTATATGAAAATAGAAGATGTAATAGAAATAGAAGTTTGATAAGAAAATAAAGTATAATAATAGAAAATAGAAGTATTTTTATATGAAAATAAAGATTGATATAGAAAATAAAAGTATTATAGAAAATAGAAGTATGTATATAGAAAATAGAAGTATTGTAATAGAAAATAGAAGATTAAAGAAAAAGAAGTATGTATAAGAAAATAGAAGTATTGAAAAAAAAATAATAAAAAGATTTATATAAAAAAATAGAAGTAAAAATAGAAATAGAAGTTTTGAATAGAAAAAAAAAGTTTTTGTAATAAAAAATAGAAGTTTTTTGTATAAGAAAATAAAGTTTTTAAATTAAAAAAAGAAGTATTGTATATGAAAAATAGAAAATAGTATAAGAAAATAGAAGTTTTGTATATAGAAAAATAGAAGTTAAAAATAAAAAAATAAAAGTTTTGTATATAAAAAATAGAAGTATTGTATATAAAAATAGAAGTATGATATAGAAAATAGAAGATGTATATAGAAAATAGAAAGATTGTAATAGAAAATAGAAGTATTGATTAAAAAATAAAAAGATTGTATATAAAAAAATAGAAGAAAATTAATAGAAATAGAAGATTTTGAATAGAAAATGAAGTATTTGTATATAAAAAATAGAAGTATAATAATAGAAAATAGAAGTATTGTATATAGAAAATAGAAGTATTGTATATAGAAAATAGAATATTGTATAAGAAAAAGAAGTAAAATAAATGAAAATAAAAGTATGTAATAGAAAATAGAAGTATTGTAATAGAAAAAGAATTTTGTATATAGAAAATAGAAAAAAAAAAAAAAGAAAATAGAATTTTTGTATATAGAAAATAGAAGTAAAAATAATAGAAAAAGAAGTATTTTATATAAAAAAAAGAAGTTTTGTATATAAAAAATAGAAGTATTGTATAAGAAAAAGAAGTATTGTAATAGAAAATAGAAGTATGTAATAAAAAAAATAAAAAGTATTTGATATAGAAAATGAAGTATTTTATAGAAAATAGAATATTGATAAGAAAAAAAAGTTTTGATATAGAAAATAGAAGTATAGTATATAGAAAAAGAAGTTTTTGTATATAAAAAAAATAGAAGAAATGTATTAGAAAATAAAAGTATAAAAAAAAAAAATAGAAGTTTTGTATATAAAAAAGAAGTATTGTATATAGAAAATAGAAGTATTGTATATAGAAAATAGAAGTATAGTATATAGAAAATAGAAGTATTGTATATAGAAAATAAAAGTATTGTATTTAAAAAAATAGAAGTATATAATAAAAAAATAAAGTTTTGTATATAATAATAGAAGATTGTATTAAAAAATGAAGTATAATAATAGAAAATAGAAGTTTAGTAATAAAAAAATAGAAGTATTTTTTAATAGAAAATAGAATTTTTAAAATAGAAAATAGAAGTTTGTATTAAAAAAATAGAAGATTTATAGAAAATAGAAGTATAGTATATAGAAAATAGAAGTATTGTATATAGAAAATGGGAAGTATAAAAATAGAAAATAGAAGTATGTATATAGAAAAAATAAAAATTTTGTATATAAAATAGAATTTTTTAGAATAGAAAATAGAAGTATGTATATAAAAAAATAAAAAGTAGGATATAAAAAAAATAAAAAGTATTAATAGAAAATAGAAGTATTTGTAATAGAAAAAAAAAAAAGATTGTATATAGAAATAGAAGTATTGTTATAAAAAAGAAGTTGAAATTAGAAAATAGAAGATAGTAAAGAAAATAGAAGTTTGTTTAGAAAATAGAAGTAAAATTAGAAAATAGAAGTTTTGTATATAGAAAATAGAAGTATTTTATAAAAAATGAAGATTGTATATAGAAAATAAAAGTATATAATAGAAAATAGAAGTTTTGTCTATAGAAAAATAGAAGTTTTTATAATAAAAATAGAAGTATGTATATAGAAAATAGAAGTATAAAAATAGAAAATAGAAGTATGTTATAGAAAATAGAAGATTGTATATAAAAATAGAAGAAAGTTAATGGGAAAATAGAAGTATTGTAATAAAAAAATAGAAGTTTTTGTATATAAAAATAAAAAGTATTGTATAATAAATAGAAGTATTGTATTTAAAAAAAATAGAAGTTTGTATATGAAAAAGAAGATGTATTTTAAAAATAGAAGTATTTTTTATATAGAAAATAGAAGTATTGTATATAGAAAATAAAAAGATTAATAGAAAATAGAAGTTAGATATAAAAATAAAAGTATTGTTATAAAATAAAAAGTATTATAAAAAAATGAAGTATTTATATAAAAATTAGAAGTATTGTATATGAAAATAAAAGTATGTAATAGAAAATAGAAGTATATATATAGAAAATAGAAGATTTGTATATGAAAAAAAAGTATTTATATAGAAAATAGAAGTAAATAATAGAAAAAGAAGTATGTATATAGAAATAGAAGTATTGTATATAAAAAAAGGGTTTTGTATAAGAAAATAGAAGATAAAAATAGAAAATAAAGATTGGATAAGAAAATAGAATTTTTATTTTGGTGATTTATAATAGAAGTATTGTATATATATAATAGAATTATTGTATATAGAAAATAGAAGTTGTTTTTTAAAATAATAGTTTGATTGTATATAAAAAAAATAGAAGTATTTTTATAGAAATAAAAAAGTTTTTGTATATAGAAAATAGAAGTATGTAATATATAATAGAAGTTTTGTATTAGAAAATAGAAGTATTGATATAGAAAATAGAAGATGTATATAAAAAATAGAAGGTTTTTTAATATAAATAGAAATATTGTATAAGAAAAAAAAAGGGTTTTGATATAAAAAATGAAGTTTGTTAATTAAAATAGAATAAGTATAAGAAAATAAAAGTTTGTATAAAAAATAGAAGTATAAAAAAAATAGAAAATAAAAAAGTATTGTATATAAAAATAGAAGTATGTATATAGAAAATAGAAGTAAATAATAGAAATAGAAGTTTTTGTATATAGAAAATAGAATATGTATATAGAAAATAAAGATTGTATATAGAAAATAGAAGTATTAATAAAAAATAGAAGTATGAAAAAGAAAAAATAAAAAGTAAAATAATAGAAAATTAAAAGTATGTATATAAAAAAATAGAAGTTTTAAAATTAAAAAAAAAAAAAGTTTGTATATAAAAAATAGAAGTTTTGTATATAGAAAATAGAAGTATAGTATATAGAAAATAGAATATGTAATAAAAAAATAGAAGTATGTATATAAAAAAAGAAGATTTAATAGAAAATAGAAGATTGATATAGAAAATAGAAGTTGTATATAAAAAATAGAAGTATTGTATATAGAAAATAAAAAATTTTGTTATAGAAAATAGAAGTAAAATAATAAA
>JACEEZ010003782.1:169384-179384 GCA_016584305.1 Chionoecetes opilio
GGGAAGGAAGGGGAGGTGGTAGATATTATTCAATGGAAGTTTTTGGATTTTAAAAGTAGATTAGGATTTATGTAGAATTTTACGATCGTTTCCAAACTTTACTTTTTTTATTTTGATGAAATGTTCCCATATATTGAATCTGCACGCGCTGATCTCTCTCTCCCCTCCCCCCCCCCCCCTCTCTCTCTCTCTCTCTCTCTCTCTCTCTCTCTCTCTCTTCCTCGCTCTCTTCTCTCTTTCTCTCTCTCTCTCTCTCTTCTCTCTCTCTCTCTCTCTCTCTCTCTCTCTCTCTCTCTCTCTCTCTCTCTCTCTCTCTCTCTCTCTCTCTCTCGTATCGAAATTCATGCATCATCGTTTTTCTTTCTCTTAATTGACTTCTATTCTTGTTGTTGTTGTTGTTGTTTGGAAGTGGATGTGTTTTTGTTCTTTTATTCCTTAGCCCAACGCCTAGACAATCTAATATTAAGCTTATATAAGGAAGGAGAAGAAGGGGACGCTACTGAATTTTTTTTCTCTTGGTCCATTTTTTTCCACATTTTCCCTTTTCTTCTTCGTCCCTTTCACAGTTAATTGTTGTGAAGCGCCGTGACAGTGGTGGTGGGAAAATAATAAAAAGCTCGTATTTTGGTACGAGAGAGAGAGAGAGAGAGAGTGAAGGTGAGAGGAAAGAGAAGAGAGAGAAGGAGGTAGGGGTGGAGAGGAGGGGAGAGAGAGAGAGACAGACAGAGCAGAGCAGACAAAAAAAGGGGAAATAAAAGAAAAAAAACCCCCCAATTTTACATAATGGGCCTTTTTTTCCATAAATTTCGCTCTTTTACCAATTATTGGAAAGGCCTAACAGGTTTAAAAATAAAAATTATTTGAAAGAAAAGTACAGAAGAAATCTAAGAGATTGGATGGGTTTAAAAAGGGGGTTAAAGCCCATAATTTTTTGGGAAGCCTCGGGGAAAGGTTCCCATGTCAGGAAAGATTCCGCGTAATTCCTCTCCGAATCTTTTCCCTCTCTCCCTCATCTCTCTCTATCTCTCTCTCTTCTCTACCTCATCTCCCCCCTCTCTCTATCCTCTTTCTCTCTCTCAGTCTCTCTCTCTCTCTTCTCTCTCTCTCATTCTCTCTCTCTCCCTTCTCTCTATTCTCTCCTCTCTCTCTCTTTCTCTCCCTCTCTCTCTCTCTCTCTCTCTCTCTCTCTCTCTCTCTCGTCTCTCTCCTCCTCTCTCTCTCTTCTCTCTCTCTCTCTCTCTCTCTTAATCACACTCCCTCATAAGCCACACTTTCCTTTCCTTATAAATCAAAATAGTTAGACGTTTAATGACCAACTTTCTTCATTTTACTGCCGCCTTAAATTTGAGAAAAAAAAGCTTAAATATTATACTGAAAGATATCACAGTTCATTATTTTTATGACCATTTTAAGGTTACCTCGTACGCCCTGGGGAAAGAAAAGGGAAGAAGGGAAGATGGAAAAGAGCAAGTAGAAATTACATAAGGGGAGAAGGAGGAAGGAGGAAGGAGGGAGGGAAGTGGCAATCTATAGGGAGGAATGAGGGAAAAGTAGGTTCCTGGTGATTACATATAGGAGGGGAGAGGAAAGGTGGAATGGAGTGGGTTAAAGGTAATAAGAGAAGTATAGGATTAAGTGGAGGACAGTGGATTAATGGAAGTAAAGGGAGTAGTGAGAGTAAGGGGAGGAGTAAATAAGTAGATTAAAGGTAATAAGAGATGTACATATATGATTTAGTGGAGGAGTTAGACAGTGGATTAATGGGAACAAAGGGAGTAGTGAGAGTAAGGGGAGGAGGAAACGAGTCGATTAATGAGAGGCAAGTGGAGTAAATGGAGGTGTTAGAAAGTAAATAAATTGAAGGAAGCACTTTTCAACAGGTACAGATAAGTGTTTGGCAGGTAAAGAGGCAGTTGGACAATAGATTAGGGAAGCACAGATTAGTATATAAGGAAGGAGTGGTGATATGCAGTTGGACAATAGATTAGGGAAGCAAAGATTAGTATCTAAATAAGGAAGGAGTGGTGATATATGTTATGTATTACGTGAAGAGAGAAAAGATAATGTTAGGAGATGATGAAAGACGGACAGAGGATAGCGTTGTTTGAGAAGGGTGGATGTGAGGAGGGAGAGAGGGCGGCACAGTGTGGAAGGAATGACTCGTGAGGAAAAGATTAGTGCCACCGTAGGAAATAGAGAGTACCACATGGAACAGTTCAGTACTAGAAAAAAAGATAATGGCAAATAGTAGAAGTAAATACCAATTAAGTCGATAATCTAGAAATTGATGGCAAAGAAGTATATAGAAGAAAAGATAATGGCAAATAGTAGAAATAGCTAACAATTAAGAAGATAATCTAGAAATTGATGGCAAACAATTAGAAGAAAAGATGATGGCAGATGGAAAATGACAGTACCACATGTTAAAGATAAGTACCACATGAAAGAGCAAGATAAGATGAGCACTTAGGTAAATTACGGACATTGCCACATAGAATAGGTCGGCAGTAGGGGAGAAAAAGGACAGTGGCATATCGAAAAGGACATTACTTTGGTAGAGAACGGCAATGTCACAGGGAAAACGTCAGTACTATGAACAAATACAGTATTGCCACATGAAAAGATAAGTACTAGAGGAAAATAAATATAATTGCGACATAAGAGAGGTCAGTATTTAGGAAAAAAAGGAAGAAAACTGTGCCATGTGGATATGACGGATGAAATTTTAGTAATAAGAAGAAAATACACAGATAAGAACATGGAGAAATGTCGAAAGTGTCAAAAAGAAAGATAATTAAGGAAGACAAATAGACCAAGTTAACAAGACATGCAAGCGTTAACAAAGAAAAAGTAAAATAGGAAACCGCACAGAAGAAAGTTAGAGTACACCAAATAAGAGAAAAAGTGATGGAAGGAAAGAGAGGAGGAGGAAGGGAGAGAAGAAAGGAGGGAAAGATAAGAAACTGTGATGGAAGGAAGAGAGGAGGAGGGAAGGGAGAGAGTAAAGAAGGGAATAGGAACAAAAAGAGCGAGCCGTTTTGGGGTATAACTTCACCACATCACTTACTCCCGCCTAACATTTTCCAATTTTCCTCTGACTACCCCTTCCTTACCTCCTCCTCCTCCTCCTCCCTTCCTCCTCCTCCTCCTCCTCCTCCTCCTCCTCCTCCTCCTCCTCCTCCTCCTTCCCTATCCTCCTCCTCCTCTCCTCCCTATCCCCTCCTCCTCCTCCCTATCCTCCTGCTCCCTATCCTCCTCCTTATCATCCTCTTCCTATCCTCCTCCTCCTCCTCCTCCTCCTCTACCACCACCTCTTCCCTATCCCCTTTCTCCTCTCCTCTCTTCATCCTCTCCTTCCTCCCTCCTCCTCCTCCTCCTCCTCCTCCTCCTCCTCCTCCTCCTCCTCCTCCTCCTCCTCCTCCTCCTCCTCCTCCTCAAGCAAGCGCCCTCACATGCCCTGGATTCCCACGCACCCCACGCACCCCTCACACCTTTCCTTCGAACCCGCGCACCCCCTAACCTCTCCTCACCTTCCCTCGCCACCATTTCTCTCACAGTAATTAAATATGCAATGAATTCCTTATAAAAATGAGACTCTCTGAAATGTCTGGGAAAGCATTCAAAACACCCCTCGCTGAATGGCTGTTGATTATGTTCTTTATTTTTTTTTTTATCTTGTTTCTTCCCTCTTGCTTTCCCTCTTTCCCTCACTATATCTATTTCCCTCAAATCTTGTATTTTTCTGTGTGATATTAACTTTTTTTTTCCTTCAATTTTTCCCTTTTTTTCTTGCTTGTCCCTCTATCTATCCATATATTCTTCACTCTCTACCCTTTGACCCTATCAATATGCATTTTTTTTGTCAATCTAATTATTTCCTTGTTTTTTCATTCCTAATTTTATTTCTTTGATTTATTGAAGTGTAGGAATAGAAGCAGCGAAAAGATGATAATTATTAAGATATTTTTATACATATTTTTTCTTTAAACAGGTGTGTGTTTGTGTGTGTGTGGTTTTTTTTTTTTTTTTTTCATTGCCTATAGCGCCTGTAGGCAGTGACTTTTAAGGCTCAGATGGTAGGCCCTGGAGGATCATTTGAGGGCTGTGATGGTTGGCCCTCGCCCGTGGTGGCACAGGTAGGATTTTTATAGTGACGCCTGTGATTAGAGGCTCATGCCGCCCCCTGTGTCCTCCGATGCACTCGCAATCGAAGGTAGAGTTAATGGGCAGCATGTGGGTGTTCTTAGGCCACTCGATGGGGCAGAAAGATTTTGGTTTTCGTCAGGGATCGCGAACTCGGGTCACCGAGAACGCCACTCGGAAACGCTAACCACTCTGCTACCGCCTCCCCGTGTGTGTGTGTGTGTGTCTTTGTACGTGTGTGTGTGTGTGTGTGTGTGTGTGTGTGTGTGTGTGTGTGTGTGTGTGTGTGTGTGTGTGTGTGTGTGTGTGTGTGTGTGTGTGTGTGTGTGTCTTTTATGCCTTAATTCATAGGTTTAATTAAGGCCTTTACACTCCCTCCATTTTCCCTTCCTTTAGCATAGAGGCAGGGAGCCCTTGAGCAATTAGTCGTGCGTGTGTGTGTGTGTTTATTTTGGTTTGAAAAGAGTAGCACAAGGACGTCTATTTATCACCTTCTCCCTCTCTTCCCTCTTCATCCTCCTTCTTCCCTCCTCTCTTTCCTCCACAACACCTCCACCTTTACTCCACCACTTTACCTTCCTCCATCTCCAATTTTACCTCCACCACTCAAGTCATCTCCAATCATTCTCCTTTTTGTTTTCTGCTATTTTTTCTTCTCTCTTCCCTTCCTTCATTCTCTCCTTCCCTCCCTCTTCCTTTCCTTCTCTCTCTCTTCCCTTCCCTCCCTCCCTCCTTCCATCCCTCTCTCCTTCCTTCCCTCTCTCTTCCCTTCCCTCCCTCCCTCCTTCCATCCCTCTCTCCTTCCTTCCTCATCTCCCTTCCCTCCTCCTTCTTATCCCTCTCGCCTTCTTCCCTCTTCCTTCCCTCCCTCCTCCGCTTCCTGCGCTCTCCTTCCCTCCCTCCTTCCCACCCTCTCTCCTTCTCACCCTCTCTCCTTCCCTCCCTCTTCCCTTCCCTCCCTCTCTCCTTCCCTCCCTCTCTCCTTCCCTCCTTCTCTCCTTCCTTTCCTCTCTTCTTTCCCTCTCTCCTTCCCTCCTTCCTTCCACAACGGTCTGCACCTAAAATAACAAACACTAAACGTTGGGGCAAAGACTACTCTATACTGGACTTGCTACTCATTTTGGGCTATTTCCAGTGGAGGCCAGTTTTGCGATTCCGGACATTTTCGAACATCACTCCCATTTCCCTTCCTATGGTTTATCAGTATAAATGATATACCATTATCTTCGTAAATGTTTGTTCTATAATATTATCAAATAAAAAACTGTAAAATACACTAAAGAAATGACATTATGAGAGAGTGAAGAAATATGGATGAAGTTAATATTCACTTAACCCGTAAAGCGCGGCTATGCCCATTTGGTCTTCACTAAGAAAACGCGAGTATGCCCAATTGGGCGGCCGCCAAATTCAAAAAGGTGGGCTAATTTTTCGGCAGGTGAAATCTGGCAACTCTACATTACCTGAGAATGACCCAGGGGTCACACATAGGCTCAGTGACCCAGTGACCAGCATGGAAGGTGAAGGTGCTGACAGGTCTCTCCCTATCGCGGGCAGAGAGATTAGAGAGGAAGACCCTTGCGGCCTGTTTTCTGTGAACGAGCTGTACCATGGATTCCATAAACCTCAACGCTCTACATCTTGCAAGTACAATCATAGAATAACCACAAGACTTTAGCAAAAAAATTTTTTTTTAGCGGTTGCACAAAATATATGGCGAATACATTGATACACATTCAAGTTTGTTTAGCGACTATAAGAATTCTGGCAAAAGTCCCGCGTACACAAAGATATTGTCACACAGGTATCTGCAGTTTACGGGTTAAACTCTTCGCCATTTAATATTTTGCGAGAAAACATTTTACATGAAACATATCAATAGAAGCGGAATTTTATTAGCTTTCCATTGATATATTTCGTGATTCCTCCCCTGCCCAGGTGAGAACGCATTGCTCCCCCCCCCCACCCCAGGTAACCCAACGCCTCCCCCACCAGGTGAAGGAGACAAACCAGAGCCACTCACACCTTACACCCTGCCAAAGACTACTCTATACTGGACTTGCTACTCGTGCCCCGCGCCAACCCGCCCATGACCAGTGGAGGCCAGTTTTGCGATTCCTGCCATTTTTTAACATCACCCCTATTTCCCTTCCTAAGGTTTATCAGTATATATGATATACCGTTATCTTCGTAACTGTTCTATAATATTATCAAATAAAAAACAGTAAAATACACTAAAGAAATGCCATTATGAGAGAGTGAAGAAATATGCATGACCTCAATATTTACTTAAACTCTTCGCCATTTAATATTTTGCGAGGAAACATTTTAGATGCTAGCGATAGAAAGAAGCGGATTTTCATTAGCTTTCCATTGATATATTTCGTTTTCTGATAAATGAATTACCACCATGCCTAAATTAGCGTTAACTAAAAAAATAACATCATCAATCGTATCGGCAAGTAAAAAAGTGTTCCATGAATACAGTAGACTATGGCATATCAGTATAAATGATACACTGTTATCTTCGTGAATGTTTGTTCTATAATATTAGCAAATAAAAAACTGTAAAATACACTAAAGAAATTCCATTATGAGAGAGTTAAGAAATATGCATGAACTTATATTCACTTAAACTCATCGCAATTTGATATTTTGCGTGAAGACATTTTACATGCAACATATCAATAGAAGCGGAATTTAATTAGCTTTCCATTGCTATATTTCATTTTCTGATAAATGAATTAGAACCATGCATAAATTAGCGTTAACTAAATAAATAACATCATCCATCGGGTAATTATCCCGATAGATGATGTTATTTTTTTAGTTAACGCTAATTTATGCATGGTTATGATTAATTTATCAGAAAACGAAATATAGCAATGGAAAGCTAATGAAAATCCGCTTCTTTCTATCGCTAGCATCTAAAATGTTTTCTCGCAGAATATTAAATGGCGATGAGTTCAAGTGAATATTAAGTTCATGCATATTTCTTAACTCTCTCATAATGGCATTTCTTTATGGCATTTTACTGTTTTTTATTTGATAATATTATAGAAAAAACATTTACGAAGATAACGGTATATCATATATACTGATAAACCATAGGAAGGGAAAAGGGAGTGATGTTCGAAAATGGCAGGAATCGCAAAACTGGCCTCCACTGGAAATAGCCCAAAATGAGTAGCAAGTCCAGTATAGAGTAGTCTTTAGAGTAGTCTTTGGTTGGGGTCAAGAGATATGCGTCCAAAATGCATGAAGAGAAAAAAAAAAGAGAAAAAAAGGAAGGGTGAAAAATATAAGCGAAGGTTGCAAAATATGGATGGACATGCTTTTCTGGTATTTTTTTCATTTCTTCCCTCCTTTTTTCCTTATAATTTTTTGCAGTCCTCCTCATCTTCCTCGTCCTCCTATTTCTATATACTTTAATCACGTTCAAGCTCTTCCTCTTCCACCTCCTATTCTACTGTCTCCTCCTTTCCGCAGTAGCAGTAGGCTTATTTCTGCATTTATTCGAGAAGAAGCAAAATAAAAGAAGAAGGAAACTTGTACTGCCTGTGAATGAGTGAAGTGGATCTGCGTGTTTTAATATTTTTTCCCACTACGTTGATGTTCCTTTCATTGACGTCAGTTCAGCTTTACCATCGCCGCTGATGCCAGAATATCATTGAATATAAAAATGTGTACAGTACGAATACATGCGGTTTATTTTCCATTTGTGTGATATTCTTTATTGTTGTAGTTGGCTATCGTTGTGTGTGTGTGTGTGAGAGAGAGAGAGAGAGAGAGAGAGAGAGAGAGAGAGAGAGAGAGAGAGAGAGAGAGAGAGAGAGAGAGAGAGAGAGAGAGAGAGAGAGAGAGAGAGAGAGAGAGAGAGAGAGAGAGAGAGAGAGAGAGATATGAGGCAGGCAGGCAGGCCATGTGTGTGGAAAACGAATGAGGCAGCTTCAAATACTTCTAAAACAGTAGCTACAAAGAGCGTGATAAAGCAGACCAGTACTATACCTTCGTCGGCAGGGTGGGAGGAAGGAAGACTGGAGACGCGTTGAGCCCCCCCCCTGCTTCCCCCCTGCCCCCCTGCACCCTGCCCCCTGCCCCACTAATACCCACCTCCACCCTAACGCTATTTCAAGAATTTAATAACTCGGGTGCAGAATATAAAAGAAAAAAGACTTGAACATTGCCCCAAAAATTCAGGTTAGAAATACTGCTGCCAAGTAAAGGCCCCCATCCACGGTGCGATCTGGTCGTACGACCATCGGACAGATCTGGTTGGATCCAACCAGATTGGATCGTGAGTGGGGTGATTTTGGTCTGTCCGACCGACTGACAGCTGGTCGGATGCGACCAAGCAGTGTTTGGTTTTTAGATCCGACAGATCATCCGGTTCAGACCGGATCGCACCGTGAGTGTGCTGATCGTGAGGCCAACCGTCAGTTTCGCCACTGACAGCGTCGCGAGAGGATTACCAAGATGAATTGTTTCTTTGATGACAAGCACTTTTGGACAGAATTCATCCAATTATATAGAAACTGAATGTTTGTGGGAAATAAAAAGCAAAAAGTAAATGGATAAATATAAGAAAAATGCAGCTTATGAAGTATTGGTAGAGAAACTCAAGGAGCGGGACAGTGAGCGACAGTGAGGCTAATGTTGAAACAGTAAAAAAAAAAAAAAAAAATATGAGAAGTGTGTTCTGGAAATATATTAAGAAAATAACTGTCTCTATGAAATTTGGTGCGAGCGCGGATGATGTTTACTCTCCTCAGTTATGGTATCAGATTCCATCAAAAGTAATTCGATCCTCGTTGCATAGACCCATCATGGGAACCGCTCTCCACCGTTTCTATCACCAACTGAATTGATCCTGAGGTGCGGTCGGATCGTTAGTGGGTGGTAGGATATCCATTGGATCAGGTCTGTCGGATCAGATCGTACGACCAATCGTACCGTGGATGGGGGCCTTAAGAGTAATGTTTTTTTTCTTCTCTCTATTGCTTCTATTACTTTTCTGCTGTGTACTCTTTTTCATTTCATCCCTTACCTTCCTTGTCCTCTGATGATTGGTGTAAAGTACCTAAATCAGAGTATTTGTACTAGATTATGTATTGCGGAATTTTTTAGATTTTTTGCCTTCCTAGGGTTTTTCTGTATTTTTTATCGTATGTCAAAGGGAGGAATAGGTAGCAAGGAGTCTTCTCGCTTTTCTATCATGTTATGCAGATGTTCTAAATAGGAGACTTCATTAATTATTTATCAGCCATTAAACTTGTACTATATTACCTACAGTTTTTTGTTTTATGCCCCTCATTTTCCTCCTCCTGCCTCTGCTCCTCAACTTACTGTTCTTTTTCTTTACCTTTATACTTTTTTTTTGTACATTACCTGCAAGTTTTGTATTGTTATGCTCATCGTGCTCCTACTCCTGCCTCTGTTTTTGTACTTTATGCTCTTTTACCTCCTCGTATTCACCAGTGTCATCGTGCATTTTCTCTTCAGGTGTACAGTGACATAAAATATTTGCTGATGTGATATTAAACGTACGTGGATTTGTATTTTATGGCAAGTAGGTAGTAATAATAATGAAGATGTGAGAGAAGAGGTAATATTGTACCACCTGTCGTCTTGTCGTGGCCTTACATCTGTCTTTTCATTGACTACGACCCAACCATCAACCTACCCCCACCTACCCCCAGCCTGTTCTTCCCTAAGGCATATCTGGATGTAATGGAGGAGGCGCAGGAGGTTGATAAGACCAGCAGAGCGTCTTGTCCACAATGTCCAGGGGTGTTGAGTGTCTCTTAAGTTGACTTTGTTTGTACACGTGTTGGCCACCTGACAAAAGTTATTAAAA
>JACEEZ010003782.1:201884-211884 GCA_016584305.1 Chionoecetes opilio
CTCTTTTTAATCATGTCTGTAAGAGTTTTTCTCGTGCTTTTTTATCATCATCTTATTTCATGTCCAATGTTACATTCATTGCTGCTATTATTTTTTCTCTCCTTTCGTCGTGAGTGAACCAAAAATATAGAATAATATAACCGTACAAGAATACCTTCATCTGAATTGCCTTGTGAGTTCATACAGTGGCATTTTTGTCCCCGCTTTCTACACTTTTATCAAATACTTCTTTTCCATCCTGTTGGCAGATTGTTTTAGGATCACAGAGGACACTGTTTTGCATATGAAGGGAGGGACGGCTGGAGTGAAGGAAGGAAGGGAGGCAAGGGATGGAGATAACTGAAGAGAGAGACACTGGTTTTAAAGTGGATTTTGGAGAAGGCGTAGGAGGAAAGGATAAAGATGGGGGTTCTTAGAGGTTGTATTTTCGTAGAGGATAGATCGCTGTAGTGTTCTGTGCGTTTTGTCTTAGAGCACTCGATCCTCCCTTCCAATGTCTCCCTATACTCTCGTGTAAGGCAATCCGATCCTCTTCTGTAAGGTCGCCCGATCCTCCCATCTAAGGTGTTTTAGTGTGGTGTTATGTAGTGTTATGTTCCCGAGTGTATGATAGTTGTGGGTGCTTGTGTGGGAGTACGTTGTGAGGTGGAGGGATGAGGGAAGATAAAGAAGAAGAATGGACTATTAAATAAAATAAAACGAATAAGTAGGGAATGTAGAGGAAGAAAAATAAGTGTAGGCAAGTATATTGGAGGCATGAGTAGTGATGGGAGTGGAAGGAAGACGGTGGAAGAGAAAAAATAGGGTGATAAAGAAGAATAGTGGAAGATTGAATATGAAAAACGAATAAGTTGAGCATGGAGAGGAAGGAAAAGAAGGGTAAGGAAGCATATTGGAGGCATAGGTAGTGATGAGAGTGGAAGGAAGACGATGGAAGAGAAGAAAAAAGTGGGAAGGAGACATTATGAGTTGATTGATCGAGTCATTTATCTTGACGTCACATCTCGGGTCTCATCGCAATGTGGCATTCAGGGCAGGGTGTTAAGGTAACCCAAAAGTCATGATGAATTATTAAGTAGGAGGTGAATGAAATCTAAGGATAAAAGCATGAAGTACCTCTATATATAGCATTTAATTATACGTAAGGTAATGAGAAAAATAAGTTAGTGAAGAAAGTAGGTGAGGGAAAGCAAGTGGATGAATCGATGAAGCAAATAAAGTCATCAAGAGGGAAGGCAATTATAAGACAAATTATAGGCAAATACGGAAGGCAATTGAGGTAGCAGTGACACACACACACACACACACACACACACACACACACACACACACACACACACACACACACGCACGCACGCACGCACGCACGCACGCACGCACGCACGCACGCACGCACGCACGCACGCACGCACGCACGCACGCACGCACGCACGCACGCACGCACGCACGCACGCACGCACGCACGCACGCACGCACGCACGCACAAGCCTACCCACGTGTACCCGCATGTGCACAGGTGGAGAATATTTTGGTAACAAGTGGCTATGGGAAGGGAAAACATCCTATATAGTGCAGGAAGTAGGAAAGAGCACAGAAAATGGAGCAGAGGGTAACGGCGGCTGGGAGGAAAGAACACAAGAACACAATGAATTAAGATCCCAAGTGAAATAGCCAAGGGAAGAATTGACAGGATTGTTAACTAAGGAGACGAAGTTGAAGAGGACCTATGAAGCGATACTAAGCGTCAAAGGTCACAAGAAGAAGAAGGTGAAAGCAGTGAGGAAAGTGGGATGAGAAAGGAAAGGATGCTGAGTACGAAGTGACAAGAGCGGAGATCGTTTCATAGCTACAGGAGATGAAGCAAGGAAGAGCTGAAGGGGATAAAGGTTTAGCCAGGCAGGTAATTTCAGGTAAGGAGGTAAGGTAGTAGCTATAGTAGTAGTAATAGTAGGATAGTAGTAGTAAGGAGGAGGTAAGACAGGTAAGGAAGACAGTTTTCTGGCAGGTGTGCAAGGTGTATCATCAAGACTCTCCCTTGCCTCACATTTGCACTATCTCTATTCCGGGAGGTCATCATTTTTTACGTTTATATTGATCATTAAGGAGACACGCATTTCCTGCCTCATCCTTTATTCTTCTCCTTTTCTTCCAACTGCTCTCCCTTGTCCTCTTCTCTTCCTGCACCTGCTCTCTTTTCTTCTCTCTTTCTTCTTCTTTTTTTTTTCTTTTTTGGTCTATTCTTCTTGTTGTTCATTACTTACCTCTTCAGTCTTCTTCCTCTTATTTTGCAACCAGTATCTATATCTTTTTTTTCAATCCTGTGCTACTTCCCATTCATTTTCCTTCCTCGCTTTCTTTACTATATACCTTTTCTTTGTATTCCTCTTCCTTATTTCCCTTATTTCAACTACTTCTCGTATTCCTCTGCTACTTACTCCATTCCTTCCCTTAACCTTAACCATTATTGGGATGATGGACTTATCTTTAGCCTATACCTACTTAAACAAAGCAGGGTGACATTTTATGCTATTCTTTGTAACTGACTAAATCTTTACAAAAAATGTATTAGGAGCTACAAGAAGCTCCACGATTGATTTCCTGATGACGTGATTAATGCCAAAAGTTCTAAGTTATTCTAGGCTACGATCAAAACGAGTTAGAATAAAAATCGATGCATAAATAGATGAAAAAATAACTATAGTCTGGGGTTTTTTACGAGGTGAAAAATCCTGACTCCTTGCTGCTTACTGACTGATATTTGATGCCAGGAGAAGGGACTACTACGCTTCTTCTAAATTTCAGTTGTATTTTATCATAGTCAACCCTATTATCAGGTAAACATAGGCATAATTTTAAGCATGAGACCATTAGGATATGAATGGAAAGGAGAATGGAATTTTTGCCTCGATATGAAAAATTGACTATAATGACTAATCAATGTTCCATCCACCACCGTCAACCCAAACCTCAGCAAGTAAACCTCACGTGTAACCCACCTCCAGCCCCGCCACGTACCCAGCCGTCTCGCTCCCTCGGGTTCACCTCGGGTCACTTCGGTATCGGATACGCCGCCGACAAGCTGGAGATTGGACGCTAGTGGTTGTCTGGTTCATCCCTTGATCAGTGTTGGCAGTAGCATTAATGGGCGCTTTGGGGGGGCCTGTGTACGGCTTAGAGAGAGAGAGAGAGAGAGAGAGAGAGAGAGAGAGGGAGAGAATGAGAGAAGAGAGAGAGAGAGAGAGAGGGGAGAGAGAGAGAGAGAGGAGGGGAAGAAGAGAGGAGAAAAGAGAGAGAGAGAGAGAGAGAGAGGTAACTACTTGGGCAAATGATTAGAGATCAGATATACGGACCAAATAACAGACTGTCAAAACGGCTTAGAGAGAGAGAGAGAGAGAGAGAGAGAGAGAGGAGAGAGAGAAGAAGGAGAGAGAGAGAGAGAGAGAGAAAAGGAAGAGGAGGAGAGGAGAGAGAGAGAGAGATGAGGTAACCATTGGGTAGATGAGCAACAGATTCCACTTTAAACGGACCGAAAATCGACGTCAAAAGTCCGAGGAAATGGAACGCGAGAGAGAGAGAGAGGGGGGAGAGAGGGGAGAGAGAGAGAGGGAGAGAGAGGGAGAGAGAGAGAGAGGGAGAGAGAGAGAGAAGAGAGAGAGAGAGGTAACCACTTAGACAAATAAATCAGATAGAGATTCAGTTAAACGGATAAAAAAAACAGCCTGTCACAAAAGATCAGAAATAAAGGAGTATTTTGATCTCTCCATCGTTAATTCTTTTTTTCAGTCTATCTTCCTTGTTAGTAGATCAACTAGTTACTCCTCCCCCGCAACCTCTTCACTTTTTTCAGCTTTTTCGCCATTTATTTTTTATTTTCGGCTTCAATTGCCTTCGTTGTGTCACGCTTTCCCAGCAGAAATAATCTTTATGAAACCTTTTATCTTCAGTAACATTCTCTCTCTCTCTCTCTCTCTCTCTCTCTCTCTCTCTCTCTCTCTCTCTCTCTCTCTCTCTCTCTCTCTCTCTCTCTCTCTCTCTCTCTCTCTCTCTCAAGTTTTTTTTCATTTTCTTGCGGTTTTTTTTACTGACTCCAACCGTGTTCAGATTTTCGGCCTCTTGTCAATTTTCAAAAAGATTTATATTCCGCACTTTTTTTTCATGGCTGAGAACAAAAATATTTCAATAGTTTCTTCTTTATTTTCTATTGAGACAGTGCGTTTAATTGTCAAGGACCTTTTGGTTATACTTGATTTGAATTGCATTGTATAGGATATTCTCTACTTCCAAGTACTGCTTTCTGAGTTTTTTTAGAATTTTTTCGTATATATTCGTATTTTCTTGTTTCGGAATTATTTTTGTTCGGAGTTCGGAGTTATTTTTGTTCGGAGTTCGGAGTTATTTTTGTTCGGAGTTCGGAGTTATTTTTGTTCGGAGTTATTTTTGTTCGGAGTTATTTTTGTTCGGAGTTCGGAGTTATTTTTGTTCGGAGTCGGAGTTATTTTTGTTCGGAGTTATTTTTGTTCGGAGTTCGGAGTTATTTTTGTTCGGAGTTCGGAGTTATTTTTGTTCGGAGTTCGGAGTTATTTTTGTTCGGAGTTATTTTTGTTCGGAGTTCGGAGTTATTTTTGTTCGGAGTTCGGAGTTATTTGTTCGGCGTGAGTATTTTGTTCGGAGTTATTTTTTTTTGTTTCGGAGTTCGGAGTTATTTTGTTCGGAGTTATTTTTGTTGGAGTTCGGAGTATTTTGTTCGAGTCGGAGTTATTTTGTTCGGAGTTCGGAGTATTTTTGTTCGGAGTTATTTGTCGGATTGGAGTTATTTTTGTTCGGAGTTCGAGTTATTTTGTTCGGAGTTCGGAGTTATTTTTTTCGAGTTTATTTTATGGGGAGAAACGGAGATTGTTCGGAGACGAGAGTAATGTTGGGTCGAGAGTCGGGGGGGTTGCTTTAATTATTTCAGGGCTAGTCTATTAATTTAAAGAGGACGAGAGAGAGAGAGAAGAGAGAGAGAGAGAGAGAGAGGACGAGAGAGAGAGAGAGAGAAGAGAGAGAGGAGAGAAGAGAGACAGAGGGGAGAGAGGGGGAGAGAGAGAGGAGAGAGGGAGAGAGAGGCTGAGGTAAGAGCAGTAGTGAAGAAATGTCAGATGGAGACAGCTGGAATGGGAGAGAGGGAACGAGAAGGGGGGAGAGACGGAATGAGGATGATTCGAGAGAGAGACGAGAGAGAGATGAGAGAGGAGAGAAGATGAGAGAAGAGAGAGAGACGAGAGAGGGGGAGAGAGAGAGAGAGAGAGAGAGAATGATCGACGAGAGGAGATAGAGAGAGAGAGGAGAGACGGAGAGGAGAGAGAGAGAGAGAGAGAGGAGACGAGAGAGAGTGACTCGTTTCTTTCTCTCCACTCAGGTATTCAATTATTGCTTTTCGTACCTGCTGCCACGTGTTTCTCGCCTCTCTTTTGAGTGACTTCCCCTGGAGATTATCGGCGGATGAGCGTATTGATGAACACGATACATGTCTCCTCTCTCTCTCTCTCTCTCTCTCTTTCTCTCTCTCTCTCTCCTCTCCTCTCTCTCTCTCTCTCATCTATCTCCCTCTCCCCTCTCCTCTTCTCTCTTCTCTCCTCTCTCTCCTCTCTCTCTCTCTCTATCTCTCCCTCTCTCTCTCTTCTCTCTTCTCTCTTGTGGATATCTTAATACTGTGTTTCATGTTTACTCCTAACTCGTATTTCATTTTTAGCTATTTTTTTCCTCCTCCTCCTCTCTCCTCCCTCCTCCCTCCTCCTCCCTCCTCCTCCTCACTCCCTCCTCCTCCTCCTCCTCCTCCCTCCCCTCCTCCTCCTCCTCCCTCCTCCTCCCTCCTCCTTACCTCCCCCCTTCCTCCTCTCCTCCTACCTCCCTCCTCCTCCTCTCCTGCATCCTTTGAGTCATCTTAGAAGCTTTAATCTTCTCGCACTCCTAACCCTTTTCCAACCGCTTCTCGTTTCCTCTCTCACGCAAGATTATTTGAGGGTGAGGAAAGAACTTGAATTATTGGAAAGTTTTGGTGCCTCTTATAATTTTCCTCCACATTTTTTAATAGTTTTCTCGTACAGTGTAATGCTAAAATGGTAAACAAATTGTGTCCGGTACTCTTTATACATGTCTTTGTTTTTCCATTTGTTTGTACCCTTTTCTCTCTCCTTCTCTCTCTTCTCCTCTCTCTCTCTCTTCTCTCTCTCTCTCTCCTCTCTCTCTCTCTCTCTCTCTCTCTCTCTCTCTCTCTCTCTCTCTCTCTCTCTCTTCTCTCTCTCTCTCTCTCTCTCTCTCTCTCTCTCTCTCTCTCTCTCTCTCTCTCTCTCTCTCTCTCTCTCTCTCTCTCTCTCTCTCTCTCTCTCTCTCTCTCTCTCTCTCTCTCTCTCTCTCTCTCTCTCTCTCTCTCTTTTAATTATACGTTGGATTTCAAGTATTTCTGTCTTTCCCCCACCCTCTTCCACTTCCTCTCTTTCTTTCATATTGCTTTCTCGACATCTCCTTTGACAGCATATCATTTTGTTCTTCCTCTTCCCTGTCCTTCCCTTTCTTTCCCTTCCTTTGTATTTTTCCTGAGCATTAAACTGTAAGTATTTTCTTGTTTTTCTCTTCATATTTTTCATCTTTATCTTTTTGTGTAATTTTTCCACCTACTCGCACTTTTCTTTTTCTGTTTTTCTATTCCCTCTTGCACCATTTTCACCATTAACTATTAGTCCTATTTTTCTTCATTGTCTGTTTTTTCTCCCTCTTGCACCATTTTCACCATTCACTCATGGTCCTATTTTTCTTCATTGTCTGTTTTTTCTCCCTCTTGCACCATTTCACATAACATTAGTCTATTTTCTTCATTGTCTGTTTTTTCTCCCTCTTGCACCATTTTCACCATTAACTATTAGTCCTATTTTTCTTCATATGCTGTTTTTTCTCCCTTGCACCATTTTCACCATTAACTATTAGTCCTATTTTTCTTTATATGCTGTTTTTTCTCCCCTGCACCATTTTCACCATTAACTATTAGTCCTATTTTTCTTCATATGCTGTTTTTTCCCTGCACCATTTTCACCATTCACTCATTTCTTCCTCATTTATCTTTTTTCAGTTTTTCTCCCTCTTTCATTATTTTCACCATTCACTCATATCTTCCTCATTTTTCTTTATTTTCGTGATCCATACCGTCTCTTCCTCGCCAGTGGTTTGTGATTCAGCGGGAGGCTTGAAGGATGTGTAGAAGAGACTAACTCTGCTTAAGACTTTTCCCTCATCACATCATATTTCAAACTTTTTTAAACCCTAGCGTTTAATTTTTCCTCATCAGTATTCCTCCTCCTCCTCCTCCTCCTCCTCCTCCTCCTCCTCCCTCCTCCTCCTCCTCCTCCTCCTCCTCCTCCTCTCCTCCTCCTCCTTCTCCCTCCTCCTCCTCCTCCTCCCTCCTCCTCTCCTCCTCCTCCTCCTCCTCCCCTCCCCTCCTCCTCCCCCTCCTCCTCCTCCCTCTCTCCTCCTCCTCCTCCTCCTCCTCTCCCTCCTCCTCCTCTCCCTCCTCCTCTCTTCTCCATAGATCATAACCCTTTTATTCATTCCCTTTCCTCCTCCTCTACCTCCTCCTTGTTGTTGTTGCTGTTGTTATTATTATTGTTATTGTGTTGGGTAATAGGAAATATCTTTAAAATTCCGTTCCAATCTTATAAGAAATTAAATGAAACAGAATATAAGACTTAATATCCTGATTTAGGTCAACAATACATCTTTATGAGACTGTTTCACTTACATTTCCCTATGATAATTTCCTTAAACGCAAAATCTTATGGAAAAAAATAATAAAAATAGGGCAATATCATATCTTCATCAATTGTAGGCAAAAGAATACCACTACATGACTTATTCGTCTCATAGTAATACATAGAACACTACTTTTAACCAGGTAGCTGACGGTGGCAGTCAAAATTATGTGTTGTTACATCCTGCTATCGTGGACAAAGAAGGAGAGAATTGATGTTTCGCTGAAGTGTTTTCAGTGTCAGCTCTTTTTTAAATGTGTCATATCCATTCTCTCTCTCTCTCTCTCTCTCTCTCTCTCTCTCTCTCTCTCTCTACTTCTCTCTCTCTCTCCTCTCTCCTCTCTCTCTTCTCCTCTCTCTCTCCTCTCCTCTCTCTCTCCTCCTCTCTCTCTCTCCCCTCTCTCTCTCTCTCTCTCTCGCTCTCACTCTCTCACTCTCTCGCTCTCGCTCGCTCTCTCGCTCTCGCTCTCTCTCTCTCTTCTCTCCCCCTCTCTCTCTCTCTCTCTCTCTCTCTCATAATTGTAACGCCATCCCAGTTGTTACCTTTTCCTCACTTTCATCCTGTCTTCATTGTATCCACCCTTGTGCGGCTAAAAATACATTCAAGATGTGGGCGAAACAGGACGGGTTTTTTTTATATTTCGTGTTATTCACTTTCTCGAGACTTATTGAATTGTTATCTAAGAATAAACGCTGCCTTCAATGATGGGACAAGTTTAGATGCTGATTTATATATTTGTTATGTACTGTGTAATGGTTGTACGAGTTTTGAGATATGAAAACGTTAAAAAATAAACGAAATTCTTGCTTTTATGTACTTAGTGAGGCAAAGGAGTATAGAAAGGATAGCTTATAAAACAAACGAAATTCTTGTTTTTTGTACTTAGTGAGGCAAAGTAGTATAGAGGGGATAGTTTTTTGTACTTAGTGAGGCAAAGGAGTATAGAGGGGATAGTTTTGTGTACTTAGTGAGGCAAAGTAGTATAGAGGATTTTTAGTTTTTTGTACTTAGTGAGGCAAAGTAGTATAGAGGGGATAGTTTTTGTACTAGTGAGGCAAAGTAGTATAGAGGGATAGTTTTTGTACTTAGTGAGGCAAAGAGTATAGAGGGATAGTTTTTTGTACTTAGTGAGGCAAAGTAGTATAGAGGGGATAGTTTTTTGTACTTAGTGAGGCAAAGTAGTATAGAGGGGATAGTTTTTTGTACTTAGTGAGGCAAAGGAGTATAGAGGGGATAGTTTTTTGTACTTAGTGAGGCAAAGTAGTATAGAGGGGATAGTTTTTTGTACTTAGTGAGGCAAAGTAGTATAGAGGGGATAGTTTTGAAAAGTTTTTGGAGGACGCTTCGTAGTTCCTGGAATGAAGAGATAACCTTCTTGTACATCAACACTGACACCAAAATGTAACCCATAAGGAAACAGTGTCTCGCATGAAACAAAACTCACTTTGATCAGATGGAAAGTAGGCTATTGGAAAGGCTTAGGAAAGATAAGACAGGAGGTATACGTTTATAGGTATCTAAGGAAGGAAGATAATAGCCTACAGGCGCTATAGGCTCAAACGCATACAAATAAAGTTTAACCCATGGTATTACGTATTTAGCTATTCAGAAACTGTATAGAATAATGGTGTTGTGAGATGCGCCAAGAGTCAATACTAGGTAGGGAAACTGTGAACTGAGTAGAAACACCCAACACACCAGTTATTCAGAATCAGAGATAAGGTAGAAAAGAACTGCGTGCTATGAAGCAATGCGGTCACCCTCCACGTGGCACAAAAGAAGAATAAAAACGTAAGCAATATCTAATTTTCAACCACAAAAAAAGTGTAAATCGGAGAGGTGGACAGAATAACCTGCGTATGTGTGGGCCAATTTGTATCACGTGGAACTCAGGTATTTTCTCAAGGTAATCAAACTAAATTGCCGAACCCTGTTATTAATACTATCTGCGAGTGCGAGTACTGGCAATAAACTGGCTTTTATTACACTTTCTTTCTGTCTCAGGCAAAAAAGTTATTCCTGGGTATGGTGTTGTTTTCCTCATCTTTGTCTAAACACTCTCAGAAATGGTGGGTATATTAAGGGTAGAATTGTTACATCGCACCATCACTACCCTTTTTAAGCCCTATGTCCAGACTGGAGGGTAGATGCTGCGATTATACCCTTCATCTACCCTTTATCTATCCTTTTTAGACGATAGGGTTGCAAAAAGGTATAT
>JACEEZ010003782.1:226884-231884 GCA_016584305.1 Chionoecetes opilio
GTAACATGAGAGAGAGAGAGAGAGAGAGAGAGAGAGAGAGAGAGAGAGAGAGAGAGAGAGAGAGAGAGAGAGAGAGAGAGAGAGCGAGAGAGAGGAGAGAGAAGGAAGAAGAAGAGAGAGAGAGGAGAGAGAATATTTCATTATCGCTACGTAACCAATGTAGCTTTGTATTAATATATTGAAGAGGATTTCATCAAACAAAGTATCGGTGTTTGAGTATATGGCTCAGACTAAAGTCACTTACAAAGATCTTTTATGAATGGTAAATGTTTATGTCTGTATTATTGTTGATTTTACCAATTCAGAATAGTGAAATGTGGGTTACAATACCGCAGACTTTTATAACACTTTTAACGAGAGGACGATTGTGAGAGAGAGAGAGAGAGAGAGAGAGAGAGAGAGAGAGAGAGAGAGAGAGAGAGAGAGAGAGAGAGAGAGAGAGAGAGAGAGAGAGAGAGAGAGAGAGTAACACACTGGCAACCCGAGAAAAACAACATTAAAAACATGGCAGGACCTCAAATGATACGTAATTTTCCATCACGACTTCTCTTTTCATCACCTCGCTATGAAATGAACCCATACCTACCAGAAGCAAATATAATTATACGCCTTGTCTCTCACCCATTAGGAATTTATTGAATTTACATACTCCATCACGGTATTTAATATTTATACATCTTCTTTACTGTCTGTACTCACTCACCACTGCTCTTCTTGCGTTTCATCTCTTCCTTGTTCCTTTGCACTTTACGTAACCTTTTTTACTCTTTTTAATTTGCTTTTTTCTCTCTCTCTCTCTCCACAATCCTTACCTTATTTCTTCTATGCTTTATTTATCATATTTCTCCCATTACATTTCATCTCTACCTTATTCCTATACACACTTCACTTAACATTTTTTACTCTCTTAGATTCTCTCTCTCTCTCTCTCTCTCTCTCTCTCTCTCTCTCTCTCTCTCTCTCTCTCTCTCTCTCTCTCTCTCTCTCTCTCTCTCTCTCTCTCTCTCTCTCTCTCTCTCTCTCTCTCTCTCTCTCTCTCTCTCTCTCTCTCTCTCTCCTCTCTCTCTCTCTCTCTCTCTCTCCACGATCTTTACCTCATGTATCCTATGCTTTATTTCTCCTATATCTCCCATTACATTTCTCTCTCCACCGTCTGTCAGCTGCTAAGGATATATATGTTACGTTAGAGAAAGGACGATCTTTACTTACGGTGTCGGCAAAGTTATATTTCCTTAATAGGGTAAGTAAGGTCAATTGGAAAGGTATTTGTTTATCTGGAGGGAAGGAACTTGAAGACCAGTTTTTCATGATGGTATATGTAAATATTTTTTTGTTTATACTTTTCTACAAGGTTTGTGGTAATGGTGTGTGTGTGTGTGTGTGTGTGTGTGTGTGTGTGTGTGTGTGTGTGTGTGTGTGTGGTATGGTGGTGTGATGGTGAGTGGGGCTTGTTTGAGAAAGGAAGAAATGTATCTATTTTTTGTTGGTGTGTGTGGGTGTGTCTGTGTGTTTGTGTGTTTGTGTTTGTGTGTGTGTGTGTGTGGTGTGTCTGTGTGTGTGTGTGTTTGTGTGTGTGTGTGTGTGTGTGTGTGTGTGTGTGTGTGTGTGTGTGTGTGTGTGTGTGTGTGTGTGTGTATGTGTAAAAGAGGTTCTATTGATTTAATTGTAAGATATATACAGCATGACTACTATACATAGAGGAGTAACAATGGAAACGATAGATAAACATGTAGGAGGAAAAGGAGGAGGGAGTAGTGTGGGTTGTGGTTCAGGAGGAGGAGGAGGAGGAGGAGGATTACAAAGGATTACAAAGGAAACACAAACAGCAACAGACCGATAGGTCCTTACAAGGCTATTTACTTTAACTACACTACACTAACTAGATAATAAGAGAGAAAGGATAGGAAAGTAGAAGGCTCCTCCCCACCCACCCATCCCTCCAGCCGAAGCTGGCCGGAAATGAAGTGATACCATGCAATATAGAAAAACTGCATGGAATTTGTGAGGAAAGTTGAAAGCTGTAATCTATGGCTAACTACTACTAGTTTGTGGGGGTAGGTTTAGTGCTTGATAGATAGGTCATGTTATGTGTGTTTAGTAATGGTGTGAACACAGTGTGGAGGTTCAAGGGTGGTGCGGCAGCCTTGCCTGGTGCTTTCTTGGGAGGCAGCAGTCAATCAGGCCCCAGCTCCGTTCAATCCACTGCGATTGTGTACTTTCCATGAAGTACGCCGTACACTTCAATGCCCCCTGCAGCAGTGACCCCTGGTACCTTAAATCCCGATGGTGGTCACTAACTGTCAGAACCCTTACTGATCCACAGCCCGTCACAGGTCGAGAGTAGTAGTGGTAACTGTTAACTCGGGGCTATCTGTGTGTGTTATGAGGTCTAATGTAGTGTTGGTGTAGGCTCAGTGTGGAAGTTCAAGGGTGGTGCGGCAGCCTTGCCTGGCGCTTTCTTGGGAGGCAGCAGTCAATCAGGCCCCAGCTCCGTTCAATCCACTGCGGTAGTGCACTTTTCAAGTAGGACGCCGTGCACTTCAATGCCCCCTGCAGCAGTGACCCCTGGTATATAAATCCCGATGGTGGTCACTAACTGACAGGGCCCTTACCGAACCACAGCCCGTCACAGGTCAACAGTTGTAGTAGTAACCGTTTACTCGAGAAGGAGGAGGAGGCGGAGGAGGAGGAGGTGGAGGAGGTGGTTTTAGCTGCTATGGGGGAGGGTTTAGGAAGCTGTGGGTTAATGGCATTGCTAGCGGTGAAGGTGAAGGTTAGTAAAGGAGAACTTTTCATAGGTAAAGAGTAATCATCTTACCTGTACTTGAAGACAGGTGAGAGGGGGTATACTGCCTTACACACACGAGAGAGAGAGAGGAGAGAGAGAGAGAGAGAGAGAGAGAGAGAGAGAGAGAGAGAGAGAGAGAGGAGAGAGAGAGAGGAGAGAGAGAGAGAGAGAGAGAGATCCCCTTGCACTTATTTACCTCCCACGTCTCCTGCTGTTGCTGCCGCTCAAAACCCTCCACCTCCTACGCATTCCCTCCCTCCTTTTCCTCTCTCTTCCTCTCCTCTCTTCTCCCTGGTCTCTGTGTAGCTGACACAAAGACCAGGGTCTCTCTCTCTCTCTCTCTCCTCTCTCTCTCTCTCTCTCTCTCTCTCTCTCTCTTGAATTCTGGCGCGTGCACCCCTTAAATACACAAACACACTTAATTGAAGTTCTTTTCAATATATATATATATATTATATATATATATATATATATATATATATATATATATATATATATATATATATATTATATATATATGTGTGTGTGTGTGTGTGTGTGTGTTCAAACTGAAGAGAGAGAGAAAATAGGAGAGAGAGAGAGAGAGAGAGAGAGAGAGAGAGAGAGAGAGAGAGAGAGAGAGAGAGAGAGAGAGAGAGAGAGAGAGAGAGAGAGAGAGAGAGAGAGAGTCAGCTTCCTTATCTAATGATAAAAAGAAGAATACACGTATTTCAACCATGAAAATACATAACTGGAAAGAGTCAACGGAGGTCTTTGTCCTTCGCCTGGCGACCGGGAGTATCCTGTGCTGGCTGCGGCACCTCCTACGCATGCCTGGCGGAGGGAGGCATGGAGGAGGGAGGGAGGGGGGCGTGTCCTGGCTGTCTGGCTCCTCCCAGACACGCGGGCGACTCACCCTCCGGCAACACCTGGCTATTACGTCACGGCTGGAGAGGTCAATGTGACCGTCTAGGCGGGAGGAAGGAGTCCACGAGGTGGGGGAGGGGGGAGCAGCAGTAAGAGGAAATTTGGAATAGGCGGCAGGAGGAGGAGGAGAAGGAGGAGGGGGAGGTTCTTGAGGCTTGGATTCAGAGGCTGCGAGATAGTTACTTGGATGTCAGGATGTCGGCAAATGGACTGGCCGGGATAAGGAGTTGCGTAGAATCAAGGTTACTCGGCCTCTCTCCCTCCCTCCCTCTGAGCGGCGCGCGTTACCGGGTCACCGATTCACCGGGAGACTGGGTTACCGGAGCATCGAAAACCGAAGGTAGGGCGGGACAGGTTATCAATAGGGACATATAATACTAATGGGTTGTACTGGATCTTCCATTGGCTAGGAGAAGGGTAAATGGATGTGTATAGTGGATGTAGTAGTGGTGGTGGTGGTGGATGTACTGGTAGTGGTGGTGGTGGTGGAGTCTGAACAGAGCCGCAGCGTTGGGAGAAATGTTTGCTTCCCCCTCTTGATGAGTGTTGATTCAGGGGCTTTGTCACGTGTGGTGCGCCCGACTGCTGAATGACCGAAAGACACTGGGGTGCGTCGAGGCCCGGACGAAGGGCACTGGACGCTGCACCGCCTCCTCTCTATGGCCCTTCAACCCCCCAGTCAGCCCAGCGTCGCCAACACTCGCCGCCGCTGGTAGTCTCTTGCCCGCCAGATTTAGCTGTGTGGAGTACTGTCTTCCCTTCCTTGTTATTTCCAGGAATACTTATTTTTTTACTCTCTCTCTCTCTCTCTCTTTCTCTTCTTTTCTCTCTCTCTCTCTCTCTCTCTCTCTCTCTCTCTCTCTCTCTCTCTCTCTCTTCTCTCCTCCCCCCCCCTCTCTCTCTCTTTGTTTGGGCTGTGTCGCGTGTTACAGTCACAAGCAGGACCCGCCTCCCCAACACCGACCACCTCCGCGCCACTACGTATAGCGACTAGCCACCCGCCCGCCCACCCTCCTTCTCCCCTTACCACACCGCATTACGTAAGCCACTTTTTATATTCCTTTTTCCCGGAATACGCTGAGGTATCTCCATGTGAAGTGTAGGGCGTAAAAATATAATGAAAATACATAAATGGTAGTGGTGCGTAGCTTTCTTCAAGTCCTTGTTTCTAAAGTAAAAAGAACCACATCTCCTTTTTTTCCATCTTTTGTCTCCTCGTGTGTATAGTACATATTTTTGTTTTTTAAAGCAGTGAATATTTGTACCATTGCGAACATACTCTGAAATGATGAATATTAATACAGTG
>JACEEZ010003782.1:234384-251884 GCA_016584305.1 Chionoecetes opilio
ACTATTGGGACAATATATCGTCCTCCCAAATCTAATGCGGAAGTAGATTGCCTCCTGTACGACGAGATAAAGTCAGTTGTGAACAAAAAATAACGATACAATTATTTGTGGAGATTTTAACCTACCTCATATAAACTGGAAAAATAATTCTGCTGATAGAGAAGGTATGCGATTGCTTGATATGGTGAACAAAAGTATATTTAAATCAGGTGGTCCGTGAGCCTACAAGGGATAATAGTATCCTAGATTTAGTTTTCACTCCCGACATTGATCTGATTGATTACTGCGATATAGGTGAACATTGGGCAAACAGTGATCACAGGCTAATCAGATGCGGCATAAATTGCAATGTAGACATCACAAAAAAATGGGTTATTAGTCCCAAATTATAATAAAGCAGATTTCACGAAAATCAGCAGGGTACTAAGCGAAGTTGAATGGATTGACCTACTAAATGGTAATAACGCCGAAAACATGTGTAATGTATTCACTAATAAACTCCAATCGGTGGTGGAAAAACATGTTCCCATGGTAAGAAAACGTTTGAATAACATAAACGGGACCCAGTTGGATGAATAATGAGATCCAAAAAATCTTTTGGCAGAAAGCGCCCGAGGTATAAAGTTTACAAACGATCAAATGCAGACTGCGATTCTAGAGAATACAATGACGTCAAACGTCGCTGCAAAGGACTAATTAAGTCTATAAAGCGCGGAGTATGAAGAAAAATTGCAAAGGAATCCAAATAAAACCCGAAAAGGTTCTTTCAATACGTTCGAAGTAAAAAAAACGTCAAAACAAGTATTGGACCACTGAAAGATAATAATAATATCTTGGTAAATGATAATAAGAGTATGGTGTTCGTACTCAATGAATACTTTAATGCGGTTTTATTAAAGAAGACGAAAACCCCATTACCAGAACCAGTAAACATGTATGCAGGACTCGAAAGGGATAGACTGGTAATAGGAGAGATAACAGTAGACGAAATATCAAAGTATTTGCTGAAACTTGACCAGCAAAATCCGTGGGGGGGGACAAAAATCTCGCCGCGACTACTTCGCGAATGTCACAGTCAACTTTCGCTCATTAAAGATTATTTCAAAAAATCGCTAAGTGAAAAAATGTTTAGTATGTGGAAATTAGCTAATGTTCACCGATATTCAAGAAAGGGAGTAAGAGCCTCGCAAGTAATTATCGCCCAATTAGTCTAACGTCCGTGATTGTTAAACTATTTGAGAAAATATTGCGGGATAAAATAGTGTCTTTTCCGATGAAAAAAAACTCTATACTAAACTCCCAGCATGGATTTCGAAAAAAGGGAGATCCTGCTTAACAACCTACTCGATTTTTTAATGTCATTTATTCAAACTGGGACGCTAAAATTCCCTCGGATTAATATACCTTGATTTCAGAAACCCTTTCGATACAGTTCCACATAAGCGACTGTTGACCAAGCTAAGGGCACATGGCATGGGAGAGAAATTTATGTTCATGGATTGGCGATTGGCTTTCAAATCGTAAACAACGGGTAGTAATAAATGGTGAGGCATCTGATTGGTTAGATGTCACTAGTGGGGTGCCTCAGGGCTCGGTCTTGGGTCCTACTCTTTTTCTGATATATATCAACGATCTGGACTGCGGACTTGTATCTAAATATCAAAATTTGCAGATGACACCAAATTAGGCGGTAAAGCATATACTAGAGAAAACTCCGAACTCAAACTCGAACTCGAACTACAAAGTGATCTCGACAAACTATCAGATTGGAGTGTAAATGGCTTTTAAAAATTTCAATTCCGAAAAAATGTAAAGTAATGCATATAGGCAACGATAACCTCAAATAAACTATAAAATGCAAAATAAATCGTTAACTGAAGTACAGCAGGAAAAGGATCTAGGTCATCATCAGTAATGATCTAAAAAAACCAGTTCGCATTGCCTAGCTGCCAGTAAAAGGCAAATATGATGTTGGGCTTTATTAAACGTAACTTTGAACATAAAATCCGAAAGTATGACACAATTATACACGTCCTTGGTTAGGCCGCACTTGGAAATATGCCGTTCAATTCTGGTCGCCCTGTTTTCGTAAAAGATCAAGCCAAATTGGAATCAGTGCAAAGAAGAGCAACCAAACAAATTCCATCTCTGCGAAATTCATCTTATGAAGAGAGACTGCGGAAACTTAATATGTTTTCCCCTTAAAAGGATCGTAGAATCCGTGGGGACTTGATAGAAACCTTTAAGATCCTAAAAGGTTTTGAGTCCATTAATCAAGAGGACCTATTCGAGCTTTCAACTCAAGTGACAACAAGAAATAATGGTTTAAAACTAAACGGTCAACGTTTGCATCACCGATCTCCGTAAAAATTATTTCATTGGTAGAGTCGTTTATTTGATGGAAAAAAGTTACCAGCAATGTTTTTCGGAGCCAACACAATAATACATTCAAAAATAGACTTGACGCGCACTGTAAAGTAAATGGGTATTGATAGTGCGAATTCGTATCTAGTCCCTCGTATCGATTAGTTTTAGTGGGGAGTGGTAGTTGTAGTTAGTATTTTTCATATCCTATCATTCTGCACTATGAAAATTTTTCCCTGTTTTCCCATCCTCTTTAGGGACATGGTATCATTTTCCAACTGTTTTCTTACAAGTAGTTGATAGTTAGTAGTATGTAGTTCAGCAGATACCCTCGCTATGGACCAATAGGTCTCCTGGTGTCTGTTACTCCTATGTAATCCTATGTAATCCTACTACTACTACTACTACTACTACTATTATATACTACTACTACTATTATATACTACTACTACTATCACTCCCATGAATCACCGCTGCCACACTGTCATCTCACCCACAATAACATCACCATAACGTTTGGTCAAGCTAAACATCGTGATAAGAGTTAAATGAAGTATACCAACATCATTAATACCACCATACCACTATTATCACAAATCCCTCATACCAGTGTGCTACGAGTATGCTACCTACACTGTTCCAGTTTCATACAGTCTCATGGTCACACGTATACACAGACATCGCGCGATGGTCAGGTTGATAACGTGACGGGCTCCCATTCTGTGGGTAGTCGGTTCGAATCCTCGTGATCCCGGGGATTTTTTCACTTGATAAATTCGGGCGGTTACTGTCCCCCTTGAGCAAGGGGATGGGGGGGTGTGGTGTGTGAGGTCCCAGCATTGCCCAAAGATCGGCAATAATGAGCTCCAAGCTCGCACTGAGAGGGTGAAAACTGGCGATCGTGAGCCAGCTCGCGTGGACAAAACCATGGGTGAATGACACGACACCCAAGTAAAAGTCATTCCTCTCATTCTTTCATTTCGTCGACGTTTTTTCGTTTCGTCTTTCCTTTCTCCATTCCTTCCTTCCTTCCTTCCTTCCTTTCATCTTTCCTTCCTTCCTCCCATCCTTCTTTCCTTCCTTCCTTCCTCTCTTTCTTCTTTCTTTTTTCCCTCCTTCCTTCCTTTCTTTCTACCTTCCTTTCATGTTCGTCTTCGCATATTATCTCTTTCACTCCAATCTACCTTATTTACTTTTCCACTTGTTCGTTTATGCCTCGAAGAGAAGAACAAATTATAATGGTTTCATTCTTACTCAAATTTGCCTTTAAAGCTTAGAATACCACAATGAGGACTAGCTATGGAGTAAGTTATGCTGAAGTAAATCGAAGAAAATGAATAACAACACCTTTTCCTTCATGGCCAAGGAAGCCAATTCGTGGTCAGGACTTATGCACGGATGTAGAAACATTCCTTGTTCGAATGTTTTAGATTACCGCTTGGAAACCGCTTGGAGGACGGCAAACCAGGTCAACTGAGGTCAACCTTTGCAAGCTTACCCATTGTGCAGGAATTCTAGGAAGGGAAAGAGGCGTGAGGAAGGAAGAAACTAGAACTCGTGGGGAAGGGAAGGTAGGCTATTCCGTGCTAGGAAGTGTGAATAGAAGTGGAAGACTTGACCTGAATATTTGTAAGGTCTAGGGGAGATGCAAAAGATGGGGAGATTTTTATGGTAGACGAAATTTTGAAACCTTTCGAAAAAAATATATATTGAGGTCTGGAGGAAAATTATGATAAAAAATAATATCAGAGGTAAGGAATAGGAGATAAATAAGAAAAGAGAGAAAATATATACAGACATTGAAATAACCTTAGCCAGGATAGAAGAAAAAAAAAACAGGCAAGAAAGTCATCATACATACACATCTCTTTCACATCTTTACATCACATCATCTACATCACCTCTCCCACATCAACACCTCATCATTCTCATCTTTCACATACTTACGCCTTATACCTATCAACTCTTAGCCTCATCACATAATCACATCACCCTTCTTTGTCACATCTCCCTCTATATCAACTTCATATCTTACACATCTCACACACCCTTACACACCCTCACACACACCATCCCTACACTCACACGACGGCCCCGAACAGGTTACGCGAGAGAGAGAGAGAGAGAGAGAGAGAGAGAGAGAGAGAGAGAGAGAGAGAGAGAGAGAGAGAGAGAGAGAGAGAGAGAGATCTTCACCCCTACGCTAAGGAGCTTAAAAGTTGTGATATTTTCCCCACAATTCGTTCTTCTTCCTCCGTCAAAAGAGTGTGAACAAGGATTAGTTTCATTTCGTCGTTTCGTACACGTTTGTTTCCGTCACATCCCAAGGTCATAAAAGAGTTAATTAAATTCTTTGTTTCCCTTCCCGCCTTCCTAACTATTACATTGTCTTGTTCTGTTTATTTTGCTTAGTCATACTTTTCTACTCGTTCTTTCGTTACATCTTTCCTTTCTCCATTCCTTCCTTCCTTTCTACATTCCTTCCTTCCTTCCTTCCATCCCTCCTTCCTTTCTTCCTATTATCCTTATTTCCTCCATCCATCCCCCTTCCTTCCTTCCTATTATCCTTCAATCCTTCCTCCCTTCCCAACCGCCTCCCTCCTTCAACCTTCCCCCTCCTTCAAAACCTCCTTCCTCCCTTCCTTCCTTCCCTTCCCTTCCCTTCCTTCCTATATCCTTTTTTCCTCCTTCCTTTCTTCCTTCCTCCATCCACCTTTCCCTTTACCCCAACCTTCCTTCCTTCCTCTCTTCCTTCAATCATCCTTCCTTCCTTCCTTCCTTCTTCCTTCCATCCTACCTTTCCCTTCCTTCCTCTCTTCCTTCAATCCTCCCATCCTTCCTTCCTTCCTTCCCTTTCCCTTTCCCTTTCCTTTCCTTCCTTTTTTCCTTCCTTCCTATTATCCTTCTTTCCTTCCTTCCTTCCTTCCTTCCTTCCATCCATCCTTCCTTCATTCGTCCCATCCTTCCTTCCTTTCTCTCTTCCTTCAATCATCCCTTCCTTTCTTCCTTCCATCCTTCTTTCCTTCCTTCCTTCCTTCCTTCCTTCCTTCCTTCCATGTTCGTCTTCGCATATTATCTCTTTCACTCCAATCTACCTTTTATACTTTTCCACCTTTTTTTTAGACTTGATTCGACCCAAACTTTATTCTTTCAGGGTTGACCGACGCCTCTGCCCTCCCCATCATACCACCCGCTGAATGTAGTAATGTGGGTCTTTGTGAAGAGTGGGGGAGGCTTATGTAAGACGGTGGCCGGTGGTGGTGGCGGCGGTGGTGGTCGTGGTGGCGGCGGTGGTGGTCGTGGTGGCGGCGGTGGTGGGGCGGTGATGGTGGGGCGGTGATGGTGGTCGTGGTGGTGGCGGTGGTGGTGGTGGTGGCGGTGGTAGTGGCATGCTGTCGTCTTCTCATTCTCCACTTCAATTATCTCTTCTTCGCTTCCCTTTCTCGCTTTCCCTTTTTCCACCTTTATCCCTCTTCTGATTCTCCTTTTATCGTTCTTCCGTCTCCATTTCTCCATGTCTTCTTGTCTGTTTCCCGTTTCCTTCCTTTCGTATTGTTTCCCTTTGTCCCTTTTAAGATAAGAGCCAGACTCTGTGTGTGTGTGTGTGTGTGTGTGTGTGTGTGTGTGTGTGTGTGTGTGTGTGTGTGGTAGACATGGACAACAGCATACAATTGATGGGGAAATGAGGAGGTCAGGAGTGAAGGATGTCGAAGGAGATGAAGATTTAGGTTGAGGGAATCGAAGGAGTGGTCAATAGGTTCTTAGCGGAACAAGCCTCTTCCAAGCCAATATTCGAAGGTCTACACACACACACACACACACACACACACACACACACACACACACACACACACACACACACACACACACACACACCACACACCTCTCTCTCTCTCTCTCTCTCTCTCTCTCTCTCTCTCTCTCTCTCTCTCTCTGTAGTGCAAGAGAGATTTTATACATACTACATCCCCTCAGTAAAATATCCGTCATGTTTTACTGCCAGACGCCTCTATTCCAGCCTTATTTCCCTTCCCTCTTCCCTTCCCTCCCTCCTTCCCTCCCTCAGCGTCGGCGGGCCCTGCGGCGTCGGGTTGTCTGGCAGGACCAGTTAACTTTCCCAGGACGAACAACGGTCTAGCCATACCCTTCACCTCAGGGAAATTAAGATGTATCTAAGTTGCCACGTGTACTGTAGGTTAGTGGTACATGTGTTACCTTTGGAATCTATGCTTACAGGGTCCAAAGGGCTGAGGTGTTGAGGTGGAGGAGCCGGGGTGTTGTCTGGCCTGGGAAAAGAAGATCCGAGGCCTGGGTGTCTTTGTCGGCCTGGGTTCCCGCCTCCTCCAGCCAGCCTACAGCGGCGCCTCTGCACTATGAGGAGCCACCTTCAGGAGGGTTTGTTAAGAAATCAATAAAGAAACTCACCAGCTAAAATCACCCATATACATGTGGGAAAGTGTTAATTAAATCTTAAATACACACACACACACCCCACACACACACACACCACACACACACACCCCAAAAACATACAAAACCCCCCAACAAAACCCCCCCAAACCACACACACACACACACACACACACACACACACACACACACACATACAGATACGCGACTGACTCTATAAGACATTTATCATACTTTTTCTCAGACTTTATAGAAGACAGTTGCTCATTAGTGTGTGTGTGTGCGTGTGTGTGTGTGTGTGTGTGTGTGTGTGTGTGTGTGTGTGTTAATTTGGTAGTGAAATCTGAGTATTAAAAGGTTATACCTATCAATTAAGTGACAATTAGTTCAGGAGGCGTCAAGACAGGCAGGTGATAAATATAAGAGACAAAATATAACATCGTGAGGCGACAGCAGAGTAAAATGAATGCCATTTGATAGACTTTAACCCATCGACTAAAGAAAATCCAGCAAGGAGACATTAATGGGAGATAGGCGCTTTAAAAGAAAATAATTATGAAAAGAAGAAACAAAGCACGAAACGAGAATCCTCAACTTCAACTCTCAAAAAAAATCAAAGTTAAATCAATGGATAAATATCGAATATGTATAGGGAATAACAGGGAAGACACCAAAGAAAAACGAACAAATATGATAGAAAAGAGGAGGAAGATGACAAACAACATATTTAGAAAGCACTGTTAAAGGAGAACTGGAGTTACCATGAACATAGAAGAACTCGGAACAAAGAACAGTGAACAGCTGTGGGATGTGGGAACAAAGAGATATGTAAAGGTGAATAACAGTTTAAAAAAGGGAAAATCAATGGGGGAAATAAAAGGGGAAAAAGAAAAAAATTCTCGTAAAGAAGATGGAAGAAATCTGGTAGGACTTTTTGAGAGGAGAGAGGGGAAAAAAGAGAGAGAAAGAGAGAGAGAGAGAAAGGGGGAAAAGAGGAGGAAAAGGAGGAGGGGAAAAAGGGGGGAAAAGGGACCCCTTTTTTTGGGGGGGGGGGGGGGGGGGTTCCTTTTCCCCCCTTCCGCTCCTTCTCCTCTCTCCTCCTCCCCCTTCCCCCCCCCCTTCCCCCCCCCTCTCCTTCCTTTTTCCCTCCCCCCGTTCTCTCACCTTCCCTCCTTCCCCCCCCCCTTCCCCTTTCCCCCCCCTCCTCCCCCCTTCACCCTCCTCCCTCCCCCCCTTTCCCCTCCCACCCCCCTCTCCATACTACTTGCTTATCCCCCCTTCCCCCCCCTTTTTCCCCCTTTTTTTTCCCCCCCCCTTCTCCCTTTCCTTTTTTATTTTTTTTCCCCTTCCTCCGTTTTTTTCCCCCCCTTTTTTTTTCCCTTTTTTTTTTTTTTTTTTCCCCCCCCTTTTCCCCTTTTTTTTTTTTTTTTTTTTTTTTTTTTTCCCCCCCCCTCTTTTTTCCCCCTTTTTTTTATTTTTATTTTTTGTTTTTTTTTTTTTTTTCTTTCTTATTTTTTTTTTTTTCCCCCCTTTTTCTTTTTTCCCCCCTCCCCTTCTTCCCCCTTTTTTTTTCCCTCCCTTTTTCCCCCCTTTTTCTCCCCTTTCCCCCTTTTCCCCTCCCCCTTTCCCCCTCCTCTCCTTTTTTCCCCCCCTTTCTACAAACCCCACCCCCCCAAATTTTAATTCACCACAACATTTTTTTTCCATTTTACCATTGTTTTGTTATTTTCCCCTTTTATTTCCCCACTTTTCCCCCTTTGGGGGGGCCCTTTTTGCCTCGCCTCCCCGCCCTTTCGTTTAACAACACCACTACCCCTTTTCCCCCCCCCCTTTTCCATCCCCCTTTTCCCCCCCCCCACCTTCCCCCCCCCTTCTCCTTCTGTTTTCCCCCCCCCCCCCAAAAAAACCCCAAAAACCCAAATTCCCCCCCCCCCCCCCAAAATTTTTTTCCTTTTTTTTCCCCTTTTTGAAAACCCTTTTCCCCCCCCCCCCCCCCTCCCCTCCCCCCTTGGGCCCCCCACCACAATCCCCCCTTTAAACCCCCAAAAATTTAAAACCACTCTTTCTTTCCCCCGTTTTTTTTAAAAGGAATTTATTATTTTCCCCTTTAACTTTCCCTTTGTTTTTGCCCGGGGTTTTTCCCCCCGAAGGCCCCCCCCTTTTCCCCCCCCCCCCTCTCTACTCTCCTCCTCTCTCTCCTCCCTCCACACTTCGTGACCACTTTTCCCCTTCTCAAGCATCTTGAATTCCACGTCTGTTAGTCATACATTTTATCCTATTTTATTTCCAGTGTGTTTTGTTATTATTTCTATGTTATCTTACCTACGTTTTCTCTCACTTCTGTCGCCGCACAGTGGTTTGACCTCTTTGACCTCTCCCTGCTCTATATCTGTCTTCAATGCAACACTCATGCTGACCTTTCCTTCCCTTACTCTCCTCTCTCTCTATCCCTCCTTCCCTCACCACCTGCCACCTGTCCCTCCCTCACTCTCTCCAGTCTCTGTTCCCTCTTCTCCCCTCACACACACACACACACACACACACACATACATACATACACACACACACACACACACACACACACACACACACTTGGTCTCGCTCACCACACCTCTGTCTGTTATGCCAAACACCTTTAATGCCCTTGGCCCATTCCGCGTCCCAGCTCGCTCCCCGCCTCCTGGTAACCTCACCTCACCACAACTCACCACCCTTACCCTCACCCTTTAACATCCTTACTCATAATACTTTCGTCCGCTTCTCTACTTCTGGTAAGAGGAACCGTCTGTAGTTATATCCCTTCAATTCAATTTCTTCTCCTCCTTCTCGTACTGTTGCTAGGTGTTCCCGTCTGAGAGGACTCCTTCCTTGTCAAGAACAGTCCCTCTCAACTCTTTATGTCGGAGTCCTGCGGGAGTAGACAGAATCCTTACTACCTCCTTCTCCCTCCTGGTGCCTCCTCTGCCACCTAAGGAGAGGTATGGAGGAGCGGTCCTTTCCTATAGTTGGCTCCTCCCCTCACGGATCTAGTCTGTTGTCTCGCTTCCTCTCTTTGCTCCTCCCTCTTCCCCTCCATTGCCTCCCGTTCTCCCTCACTCCCCCCCCCCCCCGGCAGCGGCGTCTCCCACTCGCCCTACGGAGCAGCCGCGGCAGGAGCGAGGCGCCCCAGGACAAAGGATGTCGGGGAAGCGGCAGCGTGCGGAGGGCTTCACCATAGCTGCCCCTCTATATCGATCCGCGGCAGTACCCCCTCTTTTCCCTCCTCCCCCCCTCTCCCACCTCCCTCTTCTCCATCGCCTCCCATTTCCTCTCCTCCACATCGTCCTGCTCCACCACCACCACCGCTTTCGCCTCCACGGGCTGCTGTTGCCGTCTCCACCTCCACCACCACCACCACCACTACCATGTATACACGCTTTAAAATGTGTACATGTGTATGGTTGTGTACGTATAGATTCTTCTTTATATAGGGGGTGACATGTACATCCTGAACAGCCCCCCCCCCTGGTTGTCTGAAGCTGCTGGAAGGAACCCCAGTCACACACACACACATACACACACACACACACACACACACACACACACACACACACACACACACACACACACACACACGCATACAACACACACACACACACACACACACACACACACACACACACACACACACACACACACACACACACACACACACACACACACATAAACATACATTCAAAAGCACGTACATTTATACCTGGTGGGCGTGAATGAAGATACCTGGAAGTTATTTGTGCATCTACCTGTTTATCTATGTGAACTGTATATTCTCCGTCTGTACATAGTCTTCTTATGTATCGCTTGATCTACCTATGTTTATCCGTGAGTCAGCATTTACCTCCTTATGTATCTTTATAGACATTTAGTTACACACACACACACACACACACACACACACACACACACACACACACACACACACACACACACACACACACGAACACACACACACACACACACACACACACACGTCATACTAATAGCCACGCGCCATCATTTCTATTAACACCTCCACTCACACTTATACTCGCCTGTCCTATGAGTGGGCGCCCTCCTGGTACTCTCAGGGGCACAGCTGGTCCAGACACCCGAGTACGAGGCTCCGAGTCCCTTTGTTCCTCAGTAAGTAAACATATTATACCCTATCGGTCCTCATGGGCTATTCACGTATGGCATTGTGTGGCGTCATAATAGAAAGTCCTCGCTCTTCACACCTTCCCTGATCTCTCTTTCTCTCTTTATCTTTATTTCTCTCTCTCTCTCTCTCTCTCTCTCTCTCTCTCTCTCTCTCTCTCTCTCTCTCTCTCTCTCTCTCTCTCTCTCTCTCTCTCTCTCTCTCTCTCTCTCTCTCTCTCTCTCTCTCTCTCTCTCTCTTTTCGTCCTTTGTCATTATGGTTATTAGTACAAAACATATTGTTCGTATTTCGTCGATGATTGTATTATGATTATTATTTTTTTGATCATTATTATTATTATCATTGTATCATTATCATCATTATTTTATTTTTATTCTATCATCATCATTATCATCTTTATTATCTTCATTATTATCACTAATATTTTCTCAGTCCTGACTACATACAGTAGCTTTGTGATTATAGGTGATCAAATAAAAGATTATTTTTTTCCATTATTGTAATGGTGCTTTGCTCTGCTTAAGCTTTTATCATCCATTCAAGGAGCTTTGTCTGTGCAATAACCTTGATTCCTCATTTATCTTTATGCATTAACCCCTTCACGCCCAGATCTTTCCTTTGCTATGTAAAATCGTCTGGTGTGCCATAAAATTACGAAAAAGTAACTTAATATACCAAATTAACTAGTGAACAAGGATATTAAACAGGTCATATCTATAAAATATTGCTTATATTCATTAAAATTGTCTAATGGTAGTCATATTACAATGAAAATTACGTTCTAGACCTCAAATAGATATAATTATACTGTATGTGCATCCTGCAGTGTTGCTCCTAATGACACTACTTACTATTGCATAACTATATGATTAGGATCGCAGTGTTATTTATGTGTTTGTCTTAGTCTTGGGATCTTGTCTTCTCCACTTATTTTTTTGTAATTGCAACATGCTAATGGCTGGGATAATTTATATGGCTGTTACCCATTATTTATCTTAATTCATAGTCTATATTTCGTAATTATTCAAAGTGTAAATATCTGCTGGTTGTTCGTTTCTCTTTTCTGTTTCTAATTCCTGTTATGGATAGGATTTTTTCCGATACTTTTATATATTTTCATTATTTCTTTGCTTTCATATCCAGCCTCCTATATTCCTCTTCAATCTAACCGCCTTCACCTCCCGCCTTCTCCACCTCCCGTCTCCTCCTCCCGCCTCCTCATCCTCCCACCTCACCCTCCACCTCCCACCTCACCCTCCACCTCCCGCCTCACCCTCCTCCCGTCTCCTCCTCCTCCTCCTCCTCCTCCTCCTTGTCCCTCTGCTCTTCTTTCCTAACCTATTTCCGTCATGCCTCCTCTTCCTTTACTCTGCACGGTTTCTCTCCCCTCTCGCCTCTCCATGTTCCTCTCCCCTATTATGCTAACTCCCCTCACTCCCTCGGCTTTGTCTCCACCCACGCTCCCACACTCTCCCATAGCGCCTCTCTTACCCAAATTTCTGATGGTCACTTTTCCTTATTCCTCTATTTCCCTCCCCTTCATACTTTTATTTTTTATTTTCTCCTTTTTCCTTCCAATCCTCTCATACTTCCTTTAAATATTTCCTTTCTTACTATCATACTTCCCCTTACTCTTTCCTTCCTTCCCTTCATACTCTCCTTTTTACATTTCTTCATTCCTCTATTTTCCTTCCCTTCATACTTTCCTTTCCTTTTTCCTTCCAATTCTCTTATCCAACCCTCCCTTCCTCTTTCTCTACCATCCCTTCAAACTCTCCTTAACTCTTTATTTACTTCTTTTATACTCTACTTTGTCCTTCCTTTCCTAATGCTCTTTACTCTTTTTTTTCCTACTTCCTATTTACCTTATCTATCCTACATGTCCATCCTTCCCGCCACACGCCACCCATAACCTTCCTCCCCATCACCCATGTCGCCTCCCTCCGGCCTGCTCCCCCGCCAAGACCCGCTGTAGGCTGACAATCGGATTAAGGTTGATGATATTAATGGCCTTCTCCTGCAGGCCGTGAAGGGGTGTAGGCTGGGTGAGGGTCATTGGCTTTAAGGGAAGTTCCGGGATGTTATAGTGTTGTTGAAAAGGTTGTGTGTGGGGGTGGGGAAGGGTGGGAGTGTGGGGGGTGGGGGGTGGGGTTATGTTGTGTGTGTGTGTGTGTGTGTGTGTGTGTGTGTATGTGTGTTTGATGTGTGTGTTAAGTTTTATGTTTTTTCAAAGAGCTTTTGATATATTAAATGATGACAATAATGATGATAAAATGAGGATTATGTTGTTATTGTCATTATAATTATTTTTTCTATCGTCATCGTTATTGATATTGCTGCTGATGAATATGGTAGTAGCAGTAGTAGTAGTAGTTGTTGTTTTTGTTGTTATAATGGTGGTGGTGACTATAGTTTATTTTATTTAATATGGTCAAAATGCACTAAGGAGGTCACGCCCCCTGCTTTCCCCCCTTTTCTACGGGGCAGCTGATTGGTGCACTCAATGTTCAACATGTGTACATATTACTCGTATCATCATCACTACCAAACACACCATCATCACTACATAACATAACAGACTACATCACATAACAGCACGTGAGCACTGGGTATTTTGATCATATTAAATATAATAGACGATGCTAGTATTCAGCTGTTATGTAAGCAATTATCGAACTCGTAATTTTGGTGCAAGGAGGAACAAACAGCATACAGATAGTGGTGGTGGTGGCGGTGGTTATGGTGGTGGTAGTGGTGGTGGTGGTGGTGGGGGTGGTGGTTATGGTTATGGTGGTGGGGGTGGTGGTGGTAATGGTGGTGGTGGTGGTAATGGTTATGGTGGTGGTGGTGGTGGTAATGCTTATGGTGGTGGTTGTGGTAATGGTGGGGGTGGTTGTGGTGGGGATGGTGATTATGGTAATGGTGGTGGTGGTGATGGTGGTGGTGGTAATGGTTATGGTGGTAGCGGTGGTAATGGTGGTTGTGGTGGTACAGCGGTGCGATCTATAGTGGCACATCTATGTAGTCTGTTTATTTCTGCCCAGACGCTTGATGGTATTATTCCTTAAGGGCAATCTGCTCCATAACCGGCTGTCGTAACTATTGAATTAAACCCTTGATGAAATAGTGACTTACTATAACGTGAATCATACAAATAGTGTTCTTCCCTTAAGCAGGATACATGTAACAACAGATTCAAAAACTGCAATATTTCATGAAAAAAAAAAAAATATTGCACTAGGAAAAATTAAAGTGAAATAGATTACTAGATTGAAGTAGAAATAGCAAATGTTTAGTTGTAGGATAAATAAATTTGGGTGCGGGGAAAAAATCTGCAGAAGAGGATCCCTGGTTAAAGTGTTGGTGGTGTTGCGAGAGGCAGTGCTGCATGTGGCCTCCCTCGCACCCCTTCCTGTAGTGGTTCTTGGGGCGTGAACTGTTGCCTCCTTCAGCGTGCAGACAGAGCTTAGACTGCACTTTAAGACGCACCTCCCAGGGTTTAAGCTCACTTCTCTTCCTTTCTCTTCCTCCTCTTCCTTCCTGTTCCTCCTCCTCCTCTTTTTCTTCTTTCTTTCCTTTCTCCTAACCTCATTTCACCTCCTTCCTTTCTTCTTCACATCTTTCGTTCCATTTAACCACTTCTCTTTCTCCTTCCTCTTCCTCCTCTTTTCCTTCTTTCTTCCCTTTCTCCTAACCTCCCTTCACCTTCTTTGTTTCTTTCTTCTTAACCTCTTTCGTTCCTTTTAACCACTTCTCTTCCTCCTTCTCCCTCCTCTTTTCCTTCTTTCTTCCCTCCTAACCTCACTTCACTTCCTTCCTTTCTTTCTTCTCAACATTTTTCCTTCCTTTCCTTCATCTTGTCACTTTTCTTGCCTCTCCTTCTATAGTGGGTCGGTCTTGAGGACTTCCTAACTGTAGCCCCGCCCTATGGAGCCCCGTCAGGCCCGCTAGATTAGTGACTCCTTAAAAGTTTTCTCATTAGCCTCCCGAATTACACGTGGCGAGACCTTGGAGGACACGCGACGGCTGGGAGGTCACACAGAGAGGTCAAAGGCAGAGCAGGGGAAAGGGGGGCTGTATAATTAGCACTACTACTACTACTACTACTACTACTACTACTACTACTACTTTTTTACTACTACTACTACTACTACTACTACTACTACTACTACTACTACTACTACTACTACTACTACTACTACTACTACTACTACTACTACTACTACTAACTACTACTACTACTACTACTATACTACTACTACTACTACTACTACTACTACTACTACTACTACTACTACTACTACTACTACTACTACTACTACTACTACTACTACTACTACTACTACTACTATACTACTACTATACTACTACTACTACTACTACTACTACTACTATACTACTATTTACTACTACTACTACTATACTCCCTTTTATACTACTACTACTACTACTACTATACTATATACTACTACTACTACTACTACTACATACTAACTACTACTACTACTACTACTACTACATACTACATACTATACTACTACTACTACTACTATACTACTACTACTACTACTAACTACTACTACTACTACCTACTACTAACTACTACTACTACTACTACTACTACTACTACTACTACTACTACTATACTACTACTTACTACTACTACTACTACTACTACATACTACTACTACTACTACTACTACTACTACTACTACTTACTACTACTACTACTACTACTACTACTACTACTACTACTACTACTACTGGTCGAATAATACTGCAGCTTGTGTTATTTCTGCTACTGACATTATGAAAGCGACCCTCAGGCGGTGTTTCAGATGTCAAAGTGTGAAGATGAAGGTGAATGTCCTGTATATATAACTGTGTGTGTGTGTGTGTGTGTGTGTGTTCATCTAGTTGTCATCTAGTTATATTTTACAGGGCCTGAGTTACGCTCGTATGGCCCCGTCACCATAACTACTTTTTATCATTCATCCTTAGTGCTTAAGTGTTGGGGGAAGCCACCACACCGGGAGGCGGGTCACAAACCCCCGGCTAACACCCGGTACCCATTCACTGCTGGATGGACAGGGGCTCGGGTTTAAGAAGACCGCCCGTCTGTCTTCGCTCCGCCCGGGGATTGAACCCGGGACTTCTCGGTTGTGAACCCAGCGTGCTACCACTACACTACGGAGTACCCAAAGAGTATGTGTGTGTGTGTGTGTGTGTGTGTGTGTGTGTGTGTGTGTGTGTGTGTGTGTGTGTGTGTGTGTGTGTGTGATGATCAAATAATGGATGGGTAACAATCATGGGTGGTTTTTAACATTTGTTTTATCAACGTTGCCATAAGGATAAATTCATCGTTTGCATTATACGTACTCAATCATTTTTCTTCTCCCATTATTACTCACTTTAATATAATTTCTTCTTATTCCCATTTACACTTCCTATTACACTGGCTATTCCACATTCCCTATTCTTATTAAACTGTTTTCACTCTTCACTAAACTGTTTTCACTCTTACTAAGCTGTTTTCATCTTCCTAACTGTTTCACTCTCACAAACGGTTTTCACTCTTCACTAAACTGTTTTCCTCTTCATAAACTGTTTTACTTTCCTAAACTGTCTTGCTCTTCACTAACTGTTTTCATCTTCACTAACTGTTTTCACTCTTCCTAAACTGTTTTACCTCTCACTAAACTGTTTCCTCTCACTAAACTTTTTCACTCTCACTAAACTGTTTTCACTCTTCACTAACTGTTTTCACTCTCACTAACACGTTTTCACTCTCACTAAACTGCTTTCACTCTCACTGAACTGTCTTCGCTCTTCACTAAACTGTTTTCACTCTCACTAAACCGTTTTCACCTTCACTACTGTTTTCACTCTTCCACTAAACTGTTTTCACTCTTCACTAAACTGTTTTCACTCTACACTAACTGTTTTCACTCTTCCTAATGTGTTTTTCACTCTTCACTAAACTGTTTGTCACTCTTCACTAAACTGTTACTCGTCACAACTGTTTTCACTTTCACTAAACTGTTTTCACTCTTCACTAACTGTTTCACTCTCACTAAACTGTTTTCACTCTTCACTAAACTGTTTTCACTTTCACTAAACTGTCTCGCTCTTCACTAAACTGTTTTCACACTTCACTAAACTGTTTTCACTCTTCACTAAACTGTTTTCACTCTTCACTAAACTGTTTCACTTTTCACTAAACTGTTTTCACTCTTCACTAAACTGTTTTCACTCTTCACTAAACTGTTTTCACTCTTCACTAAACTGTTTTCACTCTTCACTAAACTGTTTTCACTCTTCACTAAACTGTTTTCACTCTTCACTAAACTGTTTTCACTCTTCACTAAACTGTTTTCACTCTTCACTAAACTGTTTTCACTCTTCACTAAACTGTTTTCACTCTTCACTAAACTGTTTTCACTCTTCACTAAACTGTTTTCACTCTTCACTAAACTGTTTTCACTCTTCACTAAACTGTTTTCACTCTTCACTAAACTGTTTTCACTCTTCACTAAACTGTTTTCCACGTA
>JACEEZ010003782.1:254384-266884 GCA_016584305.1 Chionoecetes opilio
CTCTCTCTCTCTCTCTCTCTCTTCTCTCTCTCTCTCTCTCTCTCTCTCTCTCTCTCTCTCTCTCTCTCTCTCTCTCTCTCTCTCTCTCTCTCTCTCTCTTTTGTTCCCCTGAGTATTTTTTTAGGAGTAACAGCGAGCACCAAAACTGAAGTAAAAAAATAGGTGATGAAGTGCAGATGTAGATGGTGAATATGTAATGTGCGTTCCATTGTGTCCTGTTGTATAGCCCCGAGATATGGGTAGTTTGTGTTGTACTATTTTTAGTGTTTATCTACATGTATACATAACATTATTTCCTTGGCACGCAGATGTCGGGTAGTAGGGGAGGAGGGAGGGGAGGTAAAAGTGAGAAAGGTTATGTAAGTAGAAACTAATAACGGTGATTGAAGTGAGAGAGAGAGAGAGAGAGAGAGAGAGAGAGAGAGAGAGAGAGAGAGAGAGAGAGAGAGAGAGAGAGAGAGAGAGAGAGAGAGAGAGAGAGAGAGAGAGAGAGAGAGAGAGAGAGTGTGTGTGTGTGTGTATGTGTGTAATGAAGTGTCTGTAATGTGTATTGTGTGGATTACAAAAGTGGTTCATTCACTAGTAGGTATTTTTTATGACGTAGACGTGAATCGTATTATTACAACACACGCCAACTGCGGCAACACAGGCGAGTTTTTTGTGTTTGTTATCATGGCGTTGTGTCCCTTCCTTCCTTCCTTCTTCTTTCCTTCCTTGGAGCAGCAGCAGCAGCAGCAGCAGCAGCAGGAGTAGCCGACCGACAGCTAGAGAGTCAGCCATGTTTCTTTTCTTATATTCTCATCTATTTTAGTTTTCTTTTTCTGCACTTTTGGTCGTCTACTTATATTTATTTTTTTGGATCTGGTAGTTTGGCGGGACGAGGTGACGGCGCCATGAGGAACGGAGAAGGAGGAGGAGGAGGAGGAGGAAAGCTACACAATTTTTTCCTTTTCTTTATGGACCAGCGTGACAGATTAACGAGAGAGCGAGTTTACCTTCACGTAAAAAAGAAAATCATATTTCTTATTATGGTGTAAGCGAGAGGAGGTTGTTTGGGAGGAGGAGAGAGAGAGAGAGGAAAAAGAGAGAGGGGAAGGAGAGAGGGGGAAGGGAGAGAGGGGAAAGAGGGGAAGGGGGACTGTTTGACTTAGTTGGGTGGGAGGGTGAGGAAAAAACGAGTGAGTGTTCGAGAAAAACTGTGTTCAGGATGGAGTTTTGTATTTATAGCGTCCGGATGTTATTGTGTGTGGAGGGATGACTGTGTGTATGTGTGTGTGTGTGTGTATATGTGTGTGTGGGGGGGGGGGGCGAGTGTACATGGCAACCTCGTCAGTGGAAAGACACAATGTCAAAAGAAAATGATTAATATATTGAAAAACAACACATTTCGATAAAAATCATCGAGATCAAAAAGAAGGAAAGAAAGAAAAAAATATTTAGAAAAAAAATTGAGAAGGAAGATATGAAGAAGAAATCGCTAATCCTTTAATGACCATTATATTCATTATTCATTTTGTTTTTCAGTGTGGCCGTTAGTGTTTTTTGTGGTAATTTTCTCCTCACGGCTGAGCGGCGAGTTGTATAATGCATGGCTGCCGAGACACAGGCGCCGCTCCACTATTTCCCGAGGACTTTTGGATCATTGAATTTTATCTGATATTTCCACGTCGTTTTTCCCGTCCTTTTTATTTTGAGTTTCTACTTCCAATAATTCTCCAGATTTTTATTTTTTTATTTGTACCGGTGTTCTGTTCATCGTTTTTACGTTCCATAACTTCTTTTTTTCTGCAGATTCATCTTCTCCCTTATTTTTTTTTTTTGTAATTTGTGATATCCTCTTGTATAACTATTTATGTTTTTCTTATTTTCATTCAATCCCTTATCTTATCTTTTTTTTCACTTTTAATGTAAAGACTGTTGTAAGATTTTAGGAAACTTATAGCTCATAGTGATCCATATTTGAGAAGAATTGACCCACACAACACACCCTATCCTCATGATCAAGGGTAACAATAAGAGAGAGAGAGAGAGAGAGAGAGAGAGAGAGAGAGAGAGAGAGAGAGAGAGAGAGAGAGATTCATAAACACGGTACCGTATTACGTGTTCAAATTAGGTTTGTCTTTCAGAGCATCATACTTATAACGGGTAACTTCTGCTTATAGTGTAGGTAAGGGAAGGGGGGCTGACACGGAGTAGTGAAGTTATGAAGGGGAAGGATCTCATTGGCTATCAGTGAGGGAGGGAAGGATCTCATTGGCTATCAGTGAGGGAGGGAAGGATCTCATTGGCTATCAGATGATCTTGGAACCGAAGAGCCTAGAGTTGGCGTGAGGCCAGCCAGCTTGGAGTTACGTATTTTTTTGAAAAAAAAGATCCTTAATATTGCCACCCTAGGTGTTTGACAGTTGCAACTGATAGTAAGAATAATCTTATGGGTCATCACAGCTCAAAAGTAGAGATGAACGAAGGCGATAAACCCCGAGGCTGCCTGGCCTGCTTTGCTGGGTGCTTCAAGCTTTGCAAGAGGACGCGCGGACGTCGCTCTAAAAACAACTGCGTTAAGAACGTCAAAGCCCCTGAGCCGTGCGTGGCGGCTGAGAGTCCAGTAATTTCTTTAATAAAGGATGTAGATCTGCAATAAAAGAAACACAACGAGGCGGAGGTTATCTGCGGCAAGCCAAAGGAAGACTGTATGGTTGTGAAAGATGAGGAACTAGAGCTGAAGATTTTTGAAGATGTGGAAAAAGTTGCCGATGAGGAGCTAGAAAAAGAAGAGGAAGAAATGTAGGTGTGCGTTGAAGACCCGAAGAAGGAGGAGCTGCGCGTGGGGGGCTTCGTGCTGGGCAGGGTGATGGTGCAACTGTTACGCCAGTGCGAAGAAGAGCAACGAGAGGCCCCGAGCGATGACTCCACCGCCAGGGTGGACATGTCACTGAAGGGCACGAGGTATGACGACGAGGATGTGGAAACTATGGTGTTTGAGCAAATGGGAAGGTTGTTGAGCGAAGACCCGGAAGAGGCAGATCAAGAGCTGGAGACATGCGTGGTGGAGCACTCTGAGGTGGAAGGACTGAGTTTGGAGTGTCTGCTGCGGCAGGTGGTGGAGCAGGCCGATGCACTAGTCCAGCGGCACTCCCCGCACCAGCTGCAGGAGTTCCTGGAGCTTGTGTGCTGGTAGGCGCAGCACGGACACGGCACCGCCACGGGGTCTGACCTGCAGCACCACACGGTGTACAGCAGCCTTGTGCCCAAGCTGCATCTGGGAGGCATTGAGTTTGGCAACGTGATTATGCAGCTGTTGCAGGAGTACGATGCCGAAATGAAAGCAGAAAATAGTGTGAACGAAAACTGTCAAGACATGGAGTGTTCCTCAGTTCTGCCAGACCCCGTCGAAGGCCCCCGCCTGGCGTGGCTGCTGGAGCAGGTACAGCGGCGGGAAGACGAATTGGTGAAGCGTCACTCTGGTGACCAGCTTCAAGACTTCCTGTCGCTGATGTGTTGGGAGGCCGAGCATGGTCTAGTAAGCCACGCCGGGGCGGCACTGCGGCGCCACCCCGTGTACCGCAGCGTAATGGTGCGGCCGTGGCAGGACTATGAGGAAGAACACGCACAAGACTGGCTAGGGATCGAGAAAGATAAGAGAGCAGCAGTGGAAGGCCCTCGCCTGGCGTGGCTGCTGGAGTAGGTACAGCGGCGGGAAGGCGAGCTGGTAAAAATTCACTCTTGTGACCAGCTTCAAGACTTCTTGTCGCTGATGTGTTGGGAGGCCGAGCATGGCCTAGTAAGCCACGCCGGGCCGGCACTGCGGCGCCTCCCCGTGTACTGCAGCGTGATGGTGCGGCTGTGGCAGGATTACGAGGAAGAACAGAAACAAATTCTGATTGATGACACCACCATCATGGTGGACGTAACATCACAGGGAAGCGTTGTCAGTGCAGAGCTAGAAAAGGAAGACAAGGAAATATAGGTATGCGTCGAAGATCCGGAGAAGGAAGAGTTGTGTGTCGGGGGCTTCGTGCTGGGTAGGGTGATGGTGCAACTGTTACACCAGTGCGAGGACGAGCAACGAGAGGCCAAGAGCGATGACTCCACCGCCAAAGTGGACATCATGTCACTGAAGGGAACGAGATATGACGACGAGGAACTGGAAACTATGGTGTTGGAGCAAATGGAAAGGTTGTTGAGCGAGGATCCGGAAGAGGCAGATCAAGAGCTGGAGACATGCGTGGTGGAGCACTCTAAGGTGGAAGGGCTTAGTCTGGAGTGGCTGCTGTGGCAGGTGGTGGAGCAAGCTGATGCACTGGTCCAGCGGCACTCCCTGCACCAGCTGCAGGAGTTCCTGGAGCTTGTGTGCTGGGAGGCGCAGCACGGACACGGCACCGCCGCGGGGCCTGACCTGCAGCACCACCCGGTGTACAGCAGCCTTGGGCCCAAGCTGCATATGGGAGGCTTTGAGTTTGGCAGCGTAATTATGCTGCTGTTGCAGGAATACGAGGCTGAAATGAAAGCAGAAATTAGTGTGAGCCAGGACTGTTTGGACATGGATTGTGCCTCAGTTTTGCCCGACCCCATCGAAGGCCCTCGCCTAGCGTGGCTGCTGAAGCAGGTACAGCGGCGGGAAGACGAATTGGTGAAGCGTCACTCTGGTGACCAGCTTCAAGACTTCCTGTTGCTGATGTGTTGGGAGGCCGAGCATGGCTTGGTAAGCCACGCCGGGGCGGTACTGCGGCGCCACCCCGTGTACCGCAGCGTAATGGTGCGGCCGTGGCAGGACTATGAGGAAGAATACGCACAAGACAGTCAGGAGATCGAACATGAAGAAAAAGCAGCATCGGAAGGTCCCTGCCTTGAATGGCTGCTGGAGCAGGTGGTGGCGCGGGCCCGCGAACTGGTGCAGCGGCACTCCTGGCACCAGCTGCAGGAATTCCTGGAGCTGGTGTGCTGGGAGGCGCAGCACGGACACGGCACCGCCGCGGGGCCTGACCTGCGGCACCACCCAGTGTGCCGCAGTGTGGTGGCTCAGGTGAGGCAGGGCGCGGCACCAGCAAGTTAGCGGCGACAAGACTATTGAGTTGTGTAACAAAACAAATGAATGAATGAAATAAACTGATGAAAATACTAAGAAAACAATATAGAGCAACCAAATGGAACGTTTAGTTTGTTTTTCAAAGTGAAGGAATTTTGTTGTTGTTATAGTAATGGCTGCCTGCACACACACACTGACATTTTATGATGATTTTGAAAAAAATGTGATTAGCAGCGGAGAAATGTGTCGAGCGCCAGTCTGTTGCCTTTGTTATCTCAATATCTTATTTCATGCCTTTAATGTTATCATCATTGCATGCTTTATATATCCTTGTGTGTGTACGCATTGCACAGCTGCAGCACTCGCTCTCTGTGCCTTGTCCAGCTGTGTTTGTGGCGGGTCAATATCTTATGTCTCAATGAAACAACTATAGTAAACACGTGTGTCTATGTTATCCCCGCCTTATTCCCTCATAGTATTCATCATGAAACTATCTGTTCCCTAATCATTACCTTCACCATTCCCTCTTTCTCTCCCAACACTCCCCTTACTCTTTCTCCCTGCAGTTACTGGTTTTTCTAATTCAAGACCTTCATTATCAAGTTCACAGACTATTATAATACAAACAGACTATTATATTAGTCTTTTATTTTCTTGTTTTACCATTTTTACGGTACCCTCAAATTTTCTTATTTCCTGGTTTTAAACTATATTCGCCCATTATCATATATTATTAGTAAAAAAAAAAAAATTATTTTGATATTAGTATTTCAATATTTACGAGCGAGCGCGAAGCGCTCGTGAGTCCTCACTGATACGGGATTTTTCCGGGATAAGCGGCCGACCCAACCCGACCGACCATCACGCTTTTCAGAAGCTTATATCTTTGGAATCCCACTTCCGATTGACAAGTGGTCTTCGCTATCTCATAGCCCCATTCAATCCTTACAGTTTCAGCGTAAAAAGGCAAAGGTAAATGGAGTTTAGATGACAGCAGACAAATTTCCTTGCTATCGAGAGTCCGGGTGACGCCGCACGTGCGCACGTGTGGTGGGTTTCTACGGGCTCGCTCGTCCTTCGCCGATTAAGGCGTCTTACTGGTATTTACCACTTATGGTGTTCCAAGCTCCCTCGCCCCGCCACGAAAGGGTGCGTCCACACTGGCGACAAAACATGTTGGCAACACAAAATACAACATAGTAGGCAACAAGTTGTACAGCCCTTAATGATACAGTGTTGTAGACATGTTGGTACTGATCTGTAGGCGATATGTAGGTAACATTAGTGTGGACGAGTCAATGTCGGGGGAGATATCTGGGCAGACACACACAGACACACCAACAGCTGCCGCCAAGAAGTCACACGCCTACATGGTCTTCACGTCTCCAGAGACCAAATGTGGACGGCCTCACGATGTCTATACTTTTGTTGCCAACATATCGCCAACATTGTTACATACACTGCTTCATACATTGTTGTAGATAAGTATCCAAATGTCGACTGTTGTGTTTCGGACAGTGTTTTCAACTTGTCTGTAGACAAAATGTCGCCATTGTGGACGCACCTTTTTAAAGGCTTAAAGGGAACTCGAACCTATGACCAGTTGGATTGCTGGCGAGGATATTAGCGACTAGACTAGCGACCAGTGTGTGTGTTTATTTTCTATTAGTTTTACTGTGGTTATTTATTCTTGTTTTGTCTGTTTTGTCTCATCGTATCATTCTTTTATTTTCCAGGTGTTTAAGGGCTCATGAAAACTGCACCTTTATTTAACTTTTCTCTAAATCTAGAATCTAGATGTTACACCATCAAAGCTTTATCTCTTTTTTTCCCTTCACACACACACACACACACACACACACACACACACACACACACACACACACACACACACACACACACACACACACACACACACACACACACACACACACACACACACACACACACACACACACACACACACACACACACACCAAATCCCCCTACTATGCTTGTTTTCCTTCGTAATCTTTCATATTTCCCTCCACTTTTTTATTATATTCCACTCTCTCTCTCTCTCTCTCTCTCTCTCTCTCTCTCTCTCTCTCTCTCTCTCTCTCTCTCTCTCTCTCTCTCTCTCTCTCTCTCTCTCTCTCTCTCTCTCTCTCTTCTCTCGCTCTCTCTCTCTCTCTCTCTCTCTCTCTCTCTCTCTTCTCTCTCTCTCTCTCTCTCTCTCTCTCTCTCTCCTCTCTCTCTCTCTCTCTCTCTCTCTCTCTCTCTCTCTCTCTCTCTCTCTCTCTCTCTCTCTCTCTCTCTCTCTCTCTCTCTCTTCTCTCTCTCTCTCTCTCTCTCTCTCTCTCTCTCTCTCTTTGTATGTCCCTTATTTTTCCCTCCTCTCCTCTCTATCCTATCGAAAACAATATCCAGCGATCCAGAGCGATCCTATTGGCTATACTCGCTTTAGCAGCATAATGAAAAAAATAGTATACTCATATAGATAAGAGCTAATCGGTTAACAGAGTTTAAAAAAATCCTATCACAAATACTAAATGATGAAAATGAAATAAATTAAAATTGCTAAAAGATGCAAGATATATAAACGACGTAGGTAGGTAGATAGATAAAATAACTTACCATATAGTACGCAGGCTACATTTCGCACGCTTAAGCATAGGCCATACCAACCTCACACACTCCTATCTCATGTCACGCTCCTCCCCAACCCTCTGCACACCCTGTCAAGTTCCTCTCACTGTTCAACATGTCCTAATCTCCTGCCCCCATCTTACTCCTGCCCGTTCCAGTTCCTTCCCTCATTTGTCCTCCCTTTCCCGACCTCCCTGTCTTGCGGACATCCTCCCTGAATCCCCCTCCTTCTCCCTGGACAATTTAACCTCCTTCCTCCAACAAATCCACATCCTACATCTGATTTAACCATCCTGCTGTAACATTCCGTTCTTTCCCCTTCCCTCACCGTTCACTATTATTCTTTAGCCCCTCCCCTTTGTATGCTTTGCCATAGTGCCATATGACCTCTGATGTCTGGCACATTCACCTTTTTTGGCATTAAATCAATCAATACATTTATCAGAAACCTGCAGCAACATGGAAGGGCGAGGGGATGTTAGTAAATATTATCAAGGTAACAACTAACAAGGGAATACAACATGCAAGTTTAGATACTACGTAAATTAGTATTGACAGATGAAGACCTCTGGAAATATTTAGGTCATGCATGAAATATCCATGAAGGTGTTTATAGGAATTTCTCTGCATGACTCAGGGTAATAAAGGTTAGACATTGAATGGCTGTATACTATTTTCTATATATTTAACATAGTCTGGCATGAAATTCATACGCTCATTTTTTCTTGAAATTTTTGGAGAAAACGATATAGACTGGGGAAACTATGTCGTTTTGCCGCCACTTGCGTTGTTGGAAGGGGAAAGGAGAGAAAGTAACAAGGGAATATATCGTATAGTAAGGTAAGAAAATAACTTTATCTTATCTACCGTACCGTAGATAACAGTTAAGTCGCCAGGACAACTTTTTTTTCTGTTTACAGACGTGGTGGCGTTAATACTTACATTTCTACATCAATGATTTCAGGAAAGTTAGAAGGGGCTATCTGGAGAGTCTGTGTCATTTTGTGTCTTCATCTGTGTCATAGTATGGCTATAAATGAACAAATGACAAAAATATCTACAAAGTGGCTACCAACAGTAGAGTCGCCATCTAGTGTTTATTTACTGAGTGTCGTACTGCTGTCGTCGTCGCCGCCCGAAAAAAAACGCGTAGCGAAATTTGAAACCGTTTATACTTCCAGATACAAAGCATAAAACAACGCTGAAACAGAGTAGATTATACAGTCATGATATAAACTACTGTGTATTATCTTCAGTGGCACATAAAAATCAGTAGTGATGCTATAATTCGTAATATTTGGCGGCTGGCGACATCACTGCAGGTGGTGACTTTACTGTTATCTACGGTAGCTTATAACTTTTTTCCGCTATTGTTTTTCTTGATACTTTCTTCCTTATTACCGTCAGGAGTTACATGATATAGGTGTGGCAGTAGCGGTTGGGACTGTTATGGCAAACTGGCGGACAGGTAGAGAGGACTAAACGACGAAGAATGTTTTAGTGGGTAAATCTTCGTTTATAATAGAAGACAATGGTGAATTTTGATGTAATGGAGGGTAAGGCTGTGTCATCCCTTATACGTAATTCATTGTTGGCCTAAACGTGTCCACTATTAGGGAAATGGGTATTATTCCAGATGAACACCGAATTCACTTTGGTGGACGAAACAATTTTTTTCTGGTGAGTTTTGATGTGTTTTCAATTAATCTGCTAACCGTTTCTGTCGCAAATCTTTTTTTTTTTTCTTTTTTTTTCTTTTATAGTTAGGTAATGGTTAGGCTAAGTTAGGTTTAGGTTAGGTTAGGTTAGGTATAGTTTATGTTAGGTAAAGGTTTGGTTAGGTCTAGGTTCAATTTGTGTTTTTGGTCATTTTTGTTGCGAAAATAAAAAGATTTGCGACTGAAATGGTTAGCAAATTAATTTAAAACACATCAAAATTCACCAGAAAAAAAAATAGTTTCGTCCACCAAAGGAAGTTCGGTGTTCATCTGGAAATTTACCGGGAAATGTTATGGTGTACACTTAGTGGGTTTCGAATTAGCATGTCTGGATGGGTGAACGAGGTGAGGAAGTACGATTCGTGCTTCCCTTCAGAACTCCAGATTTGTCAAGGTTAGTCAAATATTCAGGACTGCCGTGTTTTTAGATGTGCAGGAATGAGTAGGGAAGGCAAGGCCGCCAAGCAGTTTGTTCAGCTGTAGCGCAAACATCAACATTTTTAAAAACAGGTGATGAAGGAGACACGGGCTGGGAAGTGAGTACTTTATTCCTGATTAGTTTCGCCTCTACTGGGTTTCTTCAGAGGAATATTCCGAAGCCCAGTAGAGGCGAAACTAGTCAGGAATAAAGTACTCACTTCCCAGCCCGTGTCTCCATCATCACCTATTTTTACATCTGTCTGTATATATATATATATGTCTACACATCAACATTTTTCTTAAAGTCTCGCATATCTTGCTCATAGTCGCGTCTCTTCAGGAAGTTTTCGTGGGTAAATTATCACTCATGTCGGTTATTATCGCTTATTCTTAGTCCACAAAAATGGAAATTATGCTAGATAATGTATTTTAATGTTTCTTAGCTTCCTTTCGCATCTAAGAGTCAATGCAACTAAGAAGAACCATCAGGTGTCATGTTAGTTTGTTTGTCGGTGGTCCTTTCAGTGCGGCGAGAAGTAATGTTTTGATTTTAAGATTTATTATGTACTCATATAAAACACTTACCTTCGTCGTAGCACGTGCTAATCCTGTCTCAGATATAACCTGTACTTGCGCTGCTTCGTGTCAATTATTAATTATCACCACCAACAAGGCTTTATTACGTGAGTCACTAAAAAAAAACATTCTTGGCGTGACAGAGACCATGTGCACACAGAGAATGTACTTTGAAATGATGAAATTGAAATATAAGTTCGCAACAAAGTCCCGAGGCTCCAGTTTAGGAGTGCAGGATGAGGTGAAGCGCCTCTTGGATATATCTGTGGTGAACGTAGGGGCTAGTAGGATTGAGGAGCCATGAATCCTCTTGTCGTGGGATTGTATGAGGAGCCGAGGGTGTCCTGGAAGGCATTGTGCAGGTGAATGGTGGCGGTTGGCTCTGTGGGGCTGCAATTAGAGTAATGAAGCTATGTTGTTTGGCGATGAAGGGATTTAATTGCGATTGTTGGGGGACTGTGTGTGTGTGTGTGTGTGTGTGTGTATGTGCGTGTGTGTGTGTGTGTGTGTGTGTGTCATTCACCCATGGTCTTGTCCATGCGAGCGGGACTCACGATCGCCAGTTTCACCCTTCCGGTGCGAGCTTGGAGCTCATTATTACCGATCTTTGGGTAATGCTGGGACCTCACACACCACACATCCTCATCCCTGTCCCAAGGGGGGCAGTAACCGTCCGAATTTGTCAGTGAAAAATCCCCGGGAGCAGCGAGGATTCGAACCGGCTAACCTCAGGATGGCAGGCCAACGCTCTAGTGGTGTGAGTGTGTGTGCGTTTATGAAAGCGATGTAGTGATACAGCCAGAAAAAAAAAATCCAGACTGAGAATATTTCCCTGAGATCCTCTTTGAGCGTACAACCACCATTATAATTTCAATACTAAGCCTCATAAGACCTCCTTCTCCTTGTCTTCCTCCTCGCACTCCACCTCCTCATCCTTCTGCACTGCACCAACCATTCTCAAGGCTCAGTGGGTCTTTTTATTTTTGCCACGAACCCTATTCATTATCCAAAGGCCTCGAGGTGTCCAAGACGTGCAGGTCGTGGCCTTATCACCTGGGGAGCCAAATAGAGGCTTAATTAAGCAACCCTGTCACCCCTGGTAAGCTACATGAAGCAACTAATTAAATTAAAGGTGCCTGAGCCGGTAAGGAGCTCATTGCGCCAGTCTGAAATAGCCTGAGGAGGAAAGTGGCACAGGTGAGGGAGAGAAGGGATTATGTGAAAGGGTTCAAGCAAGGATGGGGCAACGGAAGGTGTTGATAGCTAATAGACGCAAAGAATGAAATGTGAAGGAAAGAAAGACGATGCGAGGTGAAAGCCTGGACGAGGCTGAGAGTGGCGGGGCAGGAATAGGAGTTACATATTGAAGATTCCTTGATATGCATTGACAGGAACGAACTCGTGTATTGGAACAAATGATTACAAAAACATATAGGTGGACCTACACGGCCTTACAAACTGTACACTAATGAATATAGAATACGATATACAAACAAGCGCTTAGAATGTATAAAGCTGCAATTACGCCCCAAGAGAAACAATGTATATATATAATTATAGTTATAGAACATACAATTAATAGCAAAATAATAAGAAATAAGAATTAGGGAACATTGAAAATATAAGTGAGTCATGCAGTAGAGAAAATACCAATGAAGTACATGAACGTAGGGGAGAGCGGGGCAGGTTGCATCGAGGGTAAGTTGCATCATTGCCTCTAACTCGCATTAACTTTTTTTATTATTATTATTGTTGTAGTTGTAGTAGTAGCAGTTTATAGTAGTAGTAGTAGTAGTAGTAGTAGTAGTAGTTAGTAGTAGTATTAAGACGATGTACGTGTGATAACATGCGAGTTAGAGTCAATGATGCAACCTACCCTCGATGCAACCTGCCCCGCTCTCCCCTACATGTAGTATAGAATGTCATTGTAACTACTTTCCCTCGTGTGTAAACAAACATCTCGCTCTGTCATTTCCTTCACGGGTCTGCCACGTGTGTTACACAGGTGTGCATTAACTCATGTAGGGATGAATTTATCTTTTATATAAGTGTTTCTTCCCAACTCATGATTTTAAGATTTAGGTAAGCCAAACTAAGTGTATCTGTCCCCGCATATTCACAAAATTTTCCTT
>JACEEZ010003782.1:274384-291884 GCA_016584305.1 Chionoecetes opilio
TCTCTCTCCTCTCTCTCTCTCTCTCTCTCTCTCTCTCTCCTCTCTCTCTCTCTCCTCTCTCTCTCTCTCTCTCTCTCTCTCCTCTCTCTCTCTCTCTCTCTCTCTCTCTCTCTCTCTCTCTCTCTCCTTATTTTTCCATCTATCTTGGCACTGACGAAGTATACCAGGAAATGTTTAATGTTTTATGGGATATTATAATGGGATAAATTATTGGAAGCTGTTATTGCAAAAAACATTAGAGATCATCTTGAAAAGCATAGTTTGGTTAATGATTCACAACATGGCTTCACCAAGGGTAAATCATGTCTCACTAATTTATTGAGTTTTTATAGGAAAGTATATGAAACAGCAGATAATGATGAGGATTATGATATAGTATACTTGGATTTTATTTAGTAAGGCATTCGACAAGGTGCCACATGGTAGACTCTTAAATAAGGTTAAGGCTCATGGAATAGATGGGAAGGTTCTTCGTTGGATTAGAGCTTGGCTAAGTAATAGGCAACAAAGGGTGACAATTAATGGTTCTAAATCTGAATGGAGGCAGGTGACGAGTGGGGTTCCACAAGGGTCTGTTTTGGGTCCATTACTATTTTTGATTTACATCAACGACTTGGATAGTGGGAATAGCAGTGATATCAGCAAGTTTGCGGATGATACTAAGGTAGGTAGGATTATTAGATCACAGTCTGATGTACATATTTTGCAAGGAGACTTAGATAAATTAAACGAGTGGGCAGATAGATGGCAGATGGAATTTAATATTGATAAGTGCAGCGTTATGAATGTTGGTAGGAAAAATCCTGGTAATAGGTACACCATACGCAATGTATCGCTGGAAAAGATCAGAAGGTGAGAAAGATCTGGGAGTGCGGGTAAGCTCAGACCTCCGTCCTAGGAATCAATGTATTGAGGCCAGAAATCGAGCCAACAGGGTGTTAGGATTCATTACCAGGAGTGTTAAAAGTAGAAGTGCTGAAGTTATTCATAAGCTTTATTTGGCTCTAGTCAGACCTTACCTAGACTATGTGGTTCAGTTTTGGTCTCCGTATTACAGGATGGATATTGCCTTGTTAGAATCAGTGCAGAGAAGGATGACCAAAATGATTCATGGAATGCGTAACTTTAGTTAGTAAAAGATTGAAACTATTAAATTTACACTCACTCGAGAGGCGTAGAGTAAGGGGCGATCTGATAGAAGTTTTTAAGTGGATAAAGGGATACAATATAGGCGATGTAGGAAAAGTTCTTAAGGTTAGTAAGCAGGGTAGAACGAGAAGAAACGGATTCAAGCTGGAAAAGCGTAGATTTAAAAAGGAAATTGGGAGAAACTGGTTCACAAATAGGGTGGTAAATGATTGGAATGGACTCAGTCGTCAGGTGGTTAGTGCAGTCTATTGGGGTCTTTAAAAGGAGTCTGGATAAATTCATGGATGGGGAAGAGAGGTGGATATAGGTAGAGTTAGATAACAGGAACTCGTGTAGGTCTCACGGCCTCTTGTAGCTTCCTTACATTCTTATGTTCTTATGTTCTTATATTTCTTTTTGGACGCGTGCCGAGGTGCGCGTTACGGAGAGAGAGAGAGAGAGAGAGAGAGAGAGAGAGAGAGAGAGAGAGAGAGAGAGAGAGAGAGAGAGAGAGAGAGAGAGAGAGAGAGAGAGAGAGAGAGAGAGAGAGAGAAAAAAAAAAGTGAGAATGGGTGAATTTGTGTCAAAGTCAAAGGTCTAATTATAATTAACAAACCCCTCAATTAGAGAGCCATCCCATTAAATAACAACGCAAAAAGGACGAATTATAGAAACATATACTTAAGTAATAAACATGAGAACGAAGTGCTAGTAATGTGTTAAAAAGGAGATAAGAATGACCATGTAACTGTCTGGCATGCAACACTTAAATCATGATGTTGTCGTGATGAATGTTATGACCACTCTTAAGAATCCTCGTAATATCACAGTGTTGTTCTGTCCTTAATAATGACTCATCAATGCCCTATCAGTGACTTGTAACCTCATACCTGTGCCTTGTAATGCTTCAAAGTACCTCACATCCTGTCTGACTAGCGCTATCACCATCTCATATTCCCTGGTTGAACTGATGGTCATGCTCGTAATGCTTTCACCCACATGCCTCACCCTTCCCCCGTCCCCCGGCACAGGGCTGCGGTGGGCGGGAGCTGCGTCATGGGTGGCTGGGTGGCAGTTGTCGTGCTACCGCCAAAGGGCACCAAAGGGCAACTTGAAGCTTCAGATTATGTGCTTCAGACTCGAGTCCTGCGGGAAGAGAGGGTCATGGGTTCCTGGTGGGTGGAGGCGGAGGAGGAGGAGGAGGAGGAGGTCAGGGTGTCTATTATAGCGGTGGTGAGGATGCTGTGATTTTAATGATATGATATAGGGAGTAACTACTTATCCCCTAGTTCTTGCCTTTAATTATATAATATAGCCGAAAACCCTTACTCAGTATGAGGAAAACCGTATAGGCTCAAATTTAAGGCTGCTTAAAGGCCGCTATAGGCTCAAACATAAATAGAGACGGGGGGAAAACAATAACATTAAGAGGAGGTGACGTGGGTTTGGCTGCAAGGTCTTACATCTGTGCCGACCACCTGTTGCCCAGCACTGAGAAGACTCCACCTGGCCAAAAATGAAGTAAAAGTCCCCGAATTCCAGAAACTTATTTAGTCTTGAAGTATTTGTTTTCACGTCCTCAGAGTCCTGCATTAATTTTGTCCCAAGCACTAGAGGTCCTTAATGTCCTTCTTGGAGTCCTTAAGTGTCCCCAACCATTGATCCTCCATAATTATCTCCGACTTTAATGAGGTTCCCCGAGATCTTTAAATCCATGAGTGTTTCAGGCTCTTCTTCCATCTCTTCTTTGCTAAAAATCCTACTCCTTCGGGCTTCTTATACGTACTTCTACAGTAAGCCTGACCATGGTAGGCGTCGGGCGTGGACAGGTGCCCCTTGTGGGAGTCCCGGGATGGCTGTGTGTTCCCTGAGCCTTGTTAGGAGCCTCGGGTTGACACAGTAAAATAAACGCATCCAGAGGTCACCACGGGGCGGGCGGCGGCGGGCGAGGCTCTCCTAATGCAGGTACCGAGTCAACACAGCAGAGGTCGTAGGCTGGCCGCGGCGGTGGAAGGAAGGAAGGGGAAAGGGGGAAGGGGGAGGGGCAGCTGGTGTATTAGTCTGTGCTAGAAACCATTCGTAAAGGTGAAAGTTGAGGCCTTGTGGCAGTCATTATCATTACTATCATTATTATTTGTATTGTTATCATTGTCATTATTATTTTATTATCTTTATCATTATTAATATAATCATTTGTATTATCGTTTGTATTATTATTATCATTACTGTTATCATCCTTTTTGTTATCATTATAATTACCCTTATTTTCAGTATTTCAAGAAGCTTAAGTATTATCACATACTCACAAAATCCTTGAAAATTCCTGAATGGAAGCTGTTTTTTTCTCTCCTCTTATTTAATCATCGTTTTAGCAAGGCTCATCGCATTGGTTATGTATCGTATTTTTCTCTTTTTTTCCAGAGGCGGAGGAAGGTCGACGTGTGGTGAGCATGGCGTGGCTGGTAAGTAAACACTCCTGCCTTGCATACCGTAGGGCGCCGTCCCCTGGCTTGTTTATTCCAATATACATAATGTTGAATCATGGCTGCGGGATGCTGTGACAGGTGACGTGCGTGGCTGTGTTATTTGTCTGCTGCCTGTCTTGCTGCGTGGAAAGGTCAGGAAGGAATCGCGTGGAGGTGGACACGAAGGCAGTGAAGGTTTGTATGCTATGCCTATACTTGTACCTGTGCCGGTGGGCGACGTAAAAGTTGATTAAAGTTTGTATTGTCAATTTATATATTTTTGTTGTTTAATATTTATGTACACATGTAGATGCAAAATGATTATGTGGATGAGATGATGATGTGTGTGTGTTTGTGTTTGTGTGTGGGGGGGGGGGGACGGTAGGCGCAGAATAGGTGTACCAAGTTCGCTTTGATGCCCGTGATTAGGACATGTGCAGGAGGCGAGGTGAAGTGTGGCGAAGGCGAGACACCATTTATGTACTGTACCTCATGCCTTGCCCAGCCTTAATTAATTCGTATGCCCCTCTAAGGCCACACCTGCCCACTCTAGACCACCTTGACAAATATTTCCGACACACCAATTACCTCAGTCAATTCTGTCCTGAACCTCTGCCATCTATTTAATTCTGGAGCACTTTACCTTCATCCTGTATATTGCTCTTCTTCTTCCTCTTCCTCCTCGTGCTTCTCATTTTTTCACCTCAAGCCGCCTTATGATTTACTCACTGTCCTTCTCTAATTTCATCTGATTATCTAACTCTGCCTAATGCACATACCCGCCTCCTTGTTGTAGTTGAGGGCCTTCCTTTAAGACAGTAAATGTATACTTCTTTTCAATCGCAGTTGCTATGGTAAACGATGTGGTTGAGAAATGGACGCTGCTTATCTGTGTTTTCTCTGTGTGGTGGTGGTGGTGGTAGTGGGTGAGGGGGTTGAGTTGCATATGGGGTGGTCATTGTTGGTGGTTTGAAGAGTTTGTTGTCATGGGAAGGAATGCCACATGAATAATATCGAAGGGGCGGCGCGTGTTGGTTGGTATAGTGATGCAGGGATCAGAGGACTGCATTATTTTGTAGATGTGCAACAAGGAATCTACGACTGAAAGTGGTATAAGTGTACTATTTCTACTTCTACGACTACCATTACTACTTCTACTACTACTACTACTACTACTACTACTACTACTACTACTACTACTACTACTACTACTACTACTACTACTACTACTTCTACTATAATATGAATACCAGCACGGCTCCTCTCGCCTCTCGGCCTTGGCCTTGAGAATTCCACGAGTCAAGGTCACGCTATCCTGCATCACGGCGTCAAAACATCCTCTGCCTCGGGCCTCGGCCGCCTCGCTGCGTCGCGTGGTGGCTGCCCGGCGCGTTGGGGGTCACCAACATAGGAATCACGTCACAGAACACATAGATCCTGACCATGACTGACTGACATGATGACGACCTTTGAAATCAAGACCCGCCGTCACCCCACATGAGGCGAGAGAGGGCGGGGGCGTGGATGGGCTGAGGTGCGGGGGAGGGCCACCACTACGGGCGCACACTCACAGTTCCGTTGAGACCCCCGGCCCGTCTGGCAGTGTGGACGCCTGTGGTCCCGTCGTCTGGGCACGCGCTTTGAGCAAGGCCCCCGCTACCCTCTGCCTCCGCCCTGGTGTGGGTCCCCGCTGTGCACACGCCGCCTCGTGTTGATACCCTGGACGCGCGCACTGGTTATCTGGTGTTGGTATTGATGTTGTTATTCTCGTTGCACTGTGGTTTGTGGTTTCTGGTGAGGCCGGTAGTGTACGTAGTGTGTGTGTTTGTAGTGGTGGTATTATGAATAGTAAGGTGTGACGGGGTGACACTAGTGGTTTGGGGTGGTTGTAGTGTGGTGTTGTTGGTGACAGTCAGGGTGGTGAAGGTTGTGGAGTTGGTAGTAGTTGTGGTGTAGTGGTAGTGGTGGTGACGCAGTTCATGAATCACGCTGATGTCATGACAACAAGCGCACCGCATGGCAGAAGGGACGTGATATAATGCAATACATCAGGGAACACTTACATAATTGAAATATCATGCACACGCAAAAAGAAAACTTGATCTTGTAACACGGAGACGTCATCACGACCAACACACGTAACACACATTCTTTTCATGCATGATGGTTTTTTTTTCGACACCTGTTTTCTGTATCGCCGTCTCCCATCTCTCTTCCTCTCTCCCTCTCCTCCCTCTCTCTCCTCTCTCTCTCTCTCTCTCTCTCTCCTCTCCTCTCTCTCTCTCTCCTCTCCTCTTCCTCTCTCTCTCTCACTCTCCTCTCTCCTCTCTCTCTCTCTCTCTCTCTCCCTCTCTCTCTTTATATGTATCGACGATAAGAAGTGAGTGAAAAAAAGGAGAAAAAGAGAAAGAGGAAGCTGGTATAATAATAGTGAGTTTGCAGAGGAGAAAAAATTGACGAGGAATACAAGTGTTGACCTGAGAGCCCCTGACATCCTCTCTCTCTCTCCTCTCTCTCTCTTCTCTCCTCTCTCTCTCTCTCTCTCTCTCTCCTCGTCTCTCATCTCTCTCTCTCTCTCGTCTCCTCTCTCTCTCTCCTCCTCTCTCTCTCTCTCTCTCTCGTCTCTCTCTCTCTCTCTCTCTCCTCTCTCTCTCTCTCTCTCCTCTCTCTCTCATCTCTCTCTCTCTCTCCTCTCCTCTCTCTCTCTCTCTCTCTCTCTCGTCTTTGCCATATTCACACTTTATTGTATCGTTAACGTCACCACTACCACAACTCCACCACCACCACCACCTCACTTAAGACTCTCCCTCACTATTGCAATGTATCTCCTTCACTATCAGCAGCCACCATCCTTGTACACCTTCTCCCTGCCCTCTCACCCTCATTATCCACCCTCACCTTCGCCTCACATCCCTAACATCATCATCTCAACACACACACAAACACACACACACCATTTTGTCCTATCATGTAACTACCTTTATCGTACTTTTATTATCAGCCCCTGTTCCGACACCTTCCATTGCTATCTTCCTCCTCCTCCTCCTCCTCCTCCTCCTCCTCCTCCTCCTCCTCCTCCTCAAGGTAACAGTTATAGGTGTCGCGGGAGTTGTGTGAGTGTGTCCGTCCGCGTCGAGGTAGATACAAGTAGGTAGATAAGAGAGAAACAAGGCAAGTTGGACTCCTCGCGCACACCTTCCTCCTCACCGTGCAATTAGGATGGGCAGTGAGCCACCCTGGGGTCTGGGCGGCGCTAGGAGATCATAGAAGAGGAAGCCATAAGAACAGTCTCTCTCCTCCTCCTCCTCCTCCTCCTCCTCCTCCTTTACTGACCCACTTTTCTGTACTCTATGCTCAGTATTGCACGCAACTCCCACCTTTTTTTGTAACTCCTGTGCAGTTTTTTTTTTTTCTCCTCTCTCTTCTCTCTCCCTCTCTCTCTCTCTCTCTCCTTTTCTTCCCCTCCCCTTTCTCTCTCTCTTTTCCCTTCTCCTCTCTCTCTTCTCTCTCCTCTCCCTCTCTCCTCTCCCTCTCCTCTCTCTCTCCCTTTTCTCTCCTCCTCTCTCTCCTCTGCTGTTATTCTGTATATTTTCATGATGTTACCTAAAAACTAAAGAAAAAATGCAGTACCCCTGTTTCCGCAAACAAATAAAATATGGAAAAAATATAATACTGTTTAATAGTTTGTCATCTGTTTGAAAAAATCCAGATAGAATCAAAAAATAGGAAACTAAAAGTAGAACAATATGTTAAACTACCAGAAAAAAGTGGATTTCTGATAGTAAAAAAAAAACCTGAAGAAAACACCAGGAAAAACCCTAAGGGGCAAAAACATGGTAACTGTTTTTTGTGCAAGTAAAGTTTGCGTCAAGTAATATCAACCTCCTTTGTACTTTCTCTCTTTTTTGTTTCCATTGATGCATTGGCGGCTTCCTTTGTGAGTATCTCTTACATATTATTTCTTATTATATATGCATTTATTTTGAAGTGTAAGGGGATATAAGGGGGGAAGGGGAGTGTCGAGAAGGGGGAAGAGAAAGGAAAGAAGAGGAGTATGTAGACTATGAATGTAATAAAAAGTTGATGAGGCAACATTAGGGGCTTGATGTTGTTATGGTCGGGTGGTGGTGGTGGTGGTGGTGGTGGTGATTAAAGTGATGGTGGTGATAATGATAAAGGCAGAAATACTAAGGATGGTGATTGTGGTGGAGGAGGTTGCCGGTGAAGGGGGAGGTGAGGGGGGAGGGTTGTGTGATGTCAGATGTGCTTATTTCCCGGGGGGGGTTAGCACGATTTGGGAAAAAATCAGCTCAGATCCCTCGACTTCTTTTTATTGCCCCCTTTCAAGGAAACTTATTGTTCGCTTAATAATGATAACTAAAACTTCTGAGTACATTATGATTATTACGTTAGTGGTAGCGAGCTTATCCAATCAATACCAATCATTGCTACGGTATATAAGACTAACAAACACGTCATTTATTATCCACACTTAGATTGGTCAGAAAAAAAAAAACATCTCGTAAACTTTGCAATGTAATGTTTAGACCAATCAGCTTTCGTCATTATAAGATTGTCATCAGATAGTTCATAAACCATATCGAAAACCTCCCAAAAGACACCGCCCGCTCCGTCTCAAGGTTTTTTTTTCGTGCCCATTTGGATGTCGCCGTTCATCTAACTGTGGCAACCCCCTCTCCCTTTTTTTCCCTATAAAGCGAAAAGTGAACTCCCCGCGAACCCATGCACCCGTGCTCTGATGTGTGTGTGTGGTGTGTTTGTACCCCCCAATTTCCTTTTTCCCTTTCTTTTCCTCTCTCTCTCTCTCTCCTCCTCTTTCTTCCTTTCCCCCTCTTCCCTCTCTCTCTCTCTTTTCTCTCTCTCTCTCTTCTCTCTCTCTCTCTCCTCTCCTCCCTTTTCCTCTCTCTCTCCTTTTTCAAAACCCCCAAAACAAATAAAGATAGAGATAGAGAAAACAACAGCAGACAAAAAGACAACAGACAACAGACAGACAGAAAGAGGAAGAGAAAAAAAGAGAGAGAGAGGAAGAGAAGGAGAGAGAGAGAGAGAGAGAAGAAAAGAACAAAAAAAAAAAAAGGAGAGCTCCTTTGGCCGTGTGTGTGGGCCCCAAGGGGTTGATGGGGGAGATCAGTAAAACAAGATCACCCAGGCACAGGAGTCGGCGGCAAGGAAGAACTCAAAAGGCTGCCTCCAAGAACGGGTTTTCGAGTGTTGTTGTGACTCCACCCAAATCAGCAGTGGCAATGGTGGTGGTGGAGATTTGTGGTGGTTATGGTGGTGGAGGGAGATAAGACCGTGCCCTACTGCCTCGTGGTCTACAATTCACTTCCCTTCTTGTGCCTCACCTGCCTCGCCCACCTGCCTCACTCAGTCCACAGTGCCCGCCGCGACCACCTCGACCCCCTCCTCGCGGGCCCTGCCCCCAAACCGGGGACCAGTCTCAGGGTCTATAAAAAAAAGAGAGGGGTCAGGAAAACCAAGTTTTTCTTTAACCCTCACTAAAAGGGTTTGATTATGTGTGTTATTCTGCCTGGGTACCATGAGGGGTTTCTATGATCCCAAAAAAGGGGAGTGGGAAAGGGGCGTGATCATTCCCCCTGAAATTTTCCCTTAATCCCCCGGCGACGTAAACCCCCCCCCCCCCCCGGAAAGGAGAAAAAAGGGGGAAACGGAGAAGAAAAAGAAAAATAAGAGTAGGACGAAGCTGCCAGAAACGATAAGGAGAAAAAGTAAAGTGTTAGAGACTTGCCTTAGAATGTTACGGCAGCTCGGGTGACGGTGAAGGCGGGTTCCGTGTTTTTACTCCCGCTGCCCACACACCCCGACCAGCTGGTGCGGCTGACGGCGGTGGCGACGAGGACGAGGACTTGAGGCGCCGACGGTATCAGTTCGCTCAAACGCTTAATTGTTAATGTGTGTGTGTGTATATGTGTGTGTATGTTTATGTGTATGTGTATGTGTGTGTGTGTGTGTGTGTGTGTTGTGTTGGAATGTGTTTTTGGGGTGTGTGTGTGTGTATGTGTGGGGTGTGTGTTGTGTGTGTGTGTGTTGTGTGTGTGTGTTTTTTTTTTTTCTGTGTTTTTGGGCCCCGGGCCCGTAGGGGAAAAAGGGGTTACTTTTTACTACTCCTTTAAAAGTCTGTTCTACTTGAGAGTTTTTCGCCGTAAGTAAAGGGACATAAGAGAAAAGCTAATTTGGGGTGTTTCAAAATTGCCCCTCCCCCCCCCCCTCTTCGTTTCTTCTCTTTTCTTCTCCCCTCTTCCTCTCTTTCCCCCCTCTCTCTCTTTCTCCTCTCTCTCTCTCTCTCTCTCGCTCTCGCTCTCTCTCTCTCCTCTCTCTCCCACACACACACCCAAAATAATGAGAGAAGGAGAGAGAAAGAGAGATATCATTTGCATATTCCCCAATTTATTCGGTACCCAGGGGGACAAAAACAAGGAAAGGGACTAAGGGGAGGGTCCTTTCTATGCTCCTCTCGTTCTGTTCCTTCCTCAGATTGTCTTAAATTTTTTAAAAATTTATTAAATTTAACTCTCGTGCTGGCCCTTTCCGTCCCCCCCCTCCCCCTCCCTTCGGGGAACCGACAAACCCCCACCTTTATAAAAAAATTCCCAAATCTTTATTTTTATTCTTTTTCCCCATACCTGGGGCACTTTTTTGGGGGTGAGAAAAAGGTTAAAAAAGGAAAAAACCCAAAAAGGGTAGGGGTTTTTGAGAGGTGAATGTTTTTTACGTACTCTATACATGCGGGTTTTTGTTTTGGCTTTTGTGTTGTGATTCGCGTTTTCTCTCTCCCCTCCTCTCTTTTCTCTCTCCCCCTCTCGTCTTCCCCTCTCTCCCCTCTCTCAAATCTCCTCTCTCCTCTTCTCTCTTCTCCTCTCTCTCTCCTCTCCTCTCCTCTCTCTCTTCTCTCTCTCTCCCTCTCTCTCCTTCTCTCTCTCCCCTTTTTCCTCTCTCTCTCTCTCTCTCTCTCTCTCTTCTCTCTTTCCCTTCCTTCCTTCTTCAGGCCTCCTTCCCTCCCCTCGCTCTTTCCCTCCTTCCTTCTTTTCTCCTTCCCTTCCCCTCCCCCCTTTTTTTTCGGTCTCTCTCTCTCCCCCTCTCTCTCTTTTCCTTTTCTCTCTCTCTCTCTCTCCCCCCCTCCCCCCCCACACACACAAAACATTTAAAAACCCCCCCCCGGGAACGGAGTTGGGGACCCCTCCCCGGTAACCCAGGGGTTCGTCCCCGAAGGGCCCCAAAAAATTTCGATCCCCAAGAAACCCCCAAAACCCCTTCTAAACCTTTGAGGGGCCAAAAACACCCCGGGGGGCCGGGGGTAACTCTAAATTTAAGGGGGAGTCATTAAAAAAACCAGGGCCCGGGGGGAGGCCAACCCCAGGCCCCCCCAAAAAAAGGGGTAAACCCCCCCAGGGGGGGCCAAAAAAACGAGCCCTAAATACCCCCCAAGGCCCATCCTTCCCGGGCCCACACCACCCCACACAAACACAAAAAAACCACACCACACAAAAACAACACACCCCACAACACACCACACACACCCCCAACACAACACACAACCAAATACACCCCCACAAAAACCCAAAAACCCGGGTTACCCGGGGGAGGGAAAAGAGGGGGGTTTTCCAAACCGGAAACCCCGGGCCCCCCCCGGGGGGAAAGGGCGTGGGTTTTTTTTAGGCCCCCCCCCGGGGGTGAATGGGGTTCCGGGTGACCGGGGGGGAAAACCGCCTGGGGTGGTGTATTAAAAAATTTAAGGAGAGGGTTAAAACCAAGCATTGCTCTGGCCCTGTAAAAAACAACTAGATGAATACAACTAGATAATAAACACACCACACAACACACACCACACCCAAACACACCCCACACACACACACACACACAAAACACACACACATTCTCCCCCTTTCCCTCATACTTTACATGCTGTACTTTATGTTCATCCTAACTCACCTGTTCCTCTGACACGCCTACCTGTCCATAATGCGTCCAGCCTCTTTTTCTTTTTTACTCCTCACACATACCTGTTTTTCTCCTGCTTGTTCCTGTTGTTTGTTGTTATCGCTGCCTCAGCTTTCCACTCTGTACCCATCGCTGTTAATTAAGGTGGCACTGTTGTTCCTCCTCCTTGTTTACCCGTCACCTCATTTTTCAGTTGTGTACCTTGTGGCGCTGCTTGATGTTTTCTGTCCGGACTAAGGTTTTCTCCTCTCTCTCTCTCTCTCTCTCTCTCTCTCTCTCTCTTCTCTTCTCTCTCTCTTCTCTCTCTCCTCTCTCTCTCTCTCTTCTCTCTCTCTTCTCCTCTCCTCTCTTTTTCTCTCTCTCTCTCTCTCTCTCTCCTCTCTCTTCTCTCTCTCTCTCTCTCTTTTTTCTGTACTGTACATTGCCGAATCCATAGGATCGAACCTGGGATTTCTCGGTTGTGAACCGAGCGTGTTAGCCACTACACTACTTAGTATCCAGTGTGTGTGTGTGTGTGTGGTGTGTGTTTTTATGTGTGTGTATATGTGTATGTGTATATATATATATATTTGTGTGTGTGTTTTGTGTGTGTGTGTGTGTGTGTGTGAGAGAAGCGAGAGACAGAGAACGAGTGCCTACAAGACCTCTGTGGCGGCTGACAGATGAGGAGCCACAGAGGAACCACCTGCCCCTGCACCCCTTCAAAGACACTCACTTCAGTGTCTTGTAGGATCGTGTGTCTCATTTTTATTGTATGTGTGATGGCTGTGAGAAGCTGTGTGTGTGTGTGTGTGTGTGTGTGTGTGTGTGTGTGTGTGTGTGTGTTGTGTGTGTGTGTGTGTGTGTGTGTGTGTGTGTGTTTTGTGTGTGTGTGGTGTGTGTTTGTATGTGTGGTGTGTGTGTGTGTGTGTGTGTGTGTTGTGTGTGTGTGTGTGTGTGTGTGTGTGTGTGTTGTGTGTGTGTGTGTGTGTGTGTGTGTATGTGTGTTTTAAGTGTGGCAAGATGAATGACTGAGTGCAGTGTGTTACAACGGTGAGATAATGATAATATGAGAGAAGAGAGAGAGAGAGAGAGAGAGAGAGAGGAGAGAGAGAGAGAGAGAGAGAGAGAGAGAGAGAGAGAGAAGAGAGAGAGAGAGGTCAAATATGTGCCCCCATCATCAACGACTTCATTTCACTGAACCCAAGACGCAAGCTGCACTCCTCCTCCTTCACGTTTCCCCCACTATTTATCTCTCTACACGTGCCTCAAGACAAAATTGAGACACTGACAGACACAATCACAAAATCACAACAAACCTCAAGTATTCCAAACTCATATTCTTTTTGAGGCGCCGCTGCATGCAAGTCCGTATAAATGGATGTTTTTTTTGTCTTCCTTATCTTCTTTATCACTTATGTTTCTCGAATGCACTTATGAAAAGCCATATTTAACGTGATTGAAGATAAACAGACGCGGGAGATAATTAATATTCTCCTCGGCCGCGTCCCAAAAACGGGTCCTTTCATTGCCACGTCAGGATGAAAAATGCAATCAAGATGACCCTTAACACGGTTTGTTTTGTTTACTTTTTTTTTTGTGTGTGTGTCCTCTGCCTCCTTTCCTTGCCTTCCTTCTCTTTCCTTTACTCCCTTCTTCTACTTCTTCCCTCTACTTCCTTCCTTCTACTTCCTTCCTTCTTTACTTCTATTTCCTTCCTTTCTTACTTCTACTTCCTTCCTTCCTTACTTCCTTACTTCTACTTCTTTCTTCCTTCTACTTCTTTCTTCCTTCTACTTCCTTCCTTCTTCCTTCCTTCCTTACTTCCTTCCTTCTACTTCTTTCTTCCTTCTACTTCCTTCCTTCTTCTTCCTTCCTCCTTACTTCCTTCCTTCTACTTCCTTCTTCCTCTTTTACTTCTATTTATTCTTCTTCTTCCTTCCCTACTAACTTCTCCCTCATCTTCCTCCTCATCCTCTTTCTCCTTCTGTTTTTCCTACGTATGCATCTCCTTCTCTCCCCCCCCCCCCGTGCAAGCTAATTGGAGAGAGGAGATAAGGATGCAAATGTGTTATCGTAAGACACTGCTGCATCGTCCTTGTGGTCAACATTCATATTAGTGTGGCGTTCTCTTCTTGTCGTATCTTATATTGTCTCAGATATGCATTTTATTTCTCGTGTTTCATCGTATTATCTATGTTGCCTCCTTTTCCTCTTACTTATTCTCTATATCTGTTTTCTTTTCCTTCTTTTCCTACCACCTAACCTTCCTGTATTCCCTCCCTCCACGCCTTTTTATCCCCTTCCTTCCCTCCCCAACACCATATATACCAAACGGTGCTGTTGTTTGACCACCGGGCAGAGGCTTCGCAGGAGAGAAAACGCTTTGCTGAATGTGTTTGAGCGATGAAGTGAAGGTCCTCAAGGAAGGGAAGGGGGAGGGGAGTGGGTGGTCACTTCGATGTCTCAGGGAAGGGGTGGCTGTGTTGTCGCTTCCTGTTTATTCATGTCTGGGCGTTTCCTCAGCAGCCTCAGGACGTTGTGATAAATTGAAGCTTTCCATTCCCGCCACAAGTTACATTGCTGTGAAAAAAATATTGTTGGTCATAGAAGTCGTTAGGTTGTTTGCTGGACCTTGAGGTAGGGTCAAGAGGTGCCTGGGAGAAGGGAGAGGAGATGAGATGGAAGGGAGGAGATAGAGAGGTGGATAGAGGAGTAGGAGAAGGAGTGATTGGGAAGAGACCACCTACTGTTTGTTATGTTGTTATGGCTACCTGCCTTGTCTCGCCTTTGTCTAGCGTGTTTTTGCTACCTCCTCAAGCAAGACGTAATATTAGATAAGAGACGTAAAGATAAGACGCACCCACGTTAAAACAAGTCATGAAAATGTTTGACCTCGTTGGATGAAATATTATCGACATTTATTACTTCTAACGTTTTATTTGACATTACTTACAAGACGCTGAAAATAAGTAAACCCAGGAAAAAATAAAGTGCAATACTAGATACAACGGACTAAATTTAGCTATTCTTCAACGTTGAAAATGCAAACCATAATCACTTATAAGCTGAAGATAACATTACAATTATAATTAGTAAACATGAGAGTCCTATACATACGCATATTTCTGCATTGCTTCACTATCCCGACGGAGGGGAGTGACAGAGCTGTACTGATGCGCGTCTTTTTACTGTGAGTGAAAGATGCCAAACGTCATGAAACACCCCGACACCGTGGTTTGAGCTCTTGGGCAAATTCTTGAGTTCTTACAGCAGACCGGCGAGCAGGAGGGCGGCCTCATCAATCATTGCCGCCCGCCAGCAGGTGTGAAGGGCGTGTCCATGTGATGCCCCGCAGGTGAAGGGCAGCGGCCGACCCCCTCACCTGTCCACGTCACCTGCTCTCTCCTTTCCTTACCTTAATAATCTGCGACACCTCTCAAAGTGACGCACAAAGGAAAGCTTAATCTTGACTGTCTTTTCTGTGTTGAGGCGAGATCGTGGTTGTTGGCTGGAGGAGGAGGAGGAGCAGGAGGAGGAGGAGGAAGGAGGTGGTGGTGGTGACGCCCCGCCCCCCACCAAGTCTCATTCCTGACCTCCCTTCACTTCCTCCTCCCACGTAAATTCTTTCATTGGTGTTTTCTGATTTGATTATTCTTTGCTCCTGTTAAGTCTTGTGTTCATGTGATGGGGGAATTGCCGTACTTCATTTGTTTATTTAGTGATGTGAGTTTAGGAGGAAACTTCTCGGGTCGTTATCTCCTTTCATCATTAGAGTGCGTGAATGTCTATTATTATTTCATTATAAATTTTTTCTTCACATTTTGACCTATACCGCCTGTAGGCAGTGACCCTCAGGCTCCAGGGCTCGGATGGTAGGCCCTGGAGGCTCACTTGAGGGCTGTGATGGTTGGCCCTCGCCCGTGGTGGCGCAGGCAGGATTTTTATAGTGGCGCCTATGATTAGAGGCTCATGCTGCTCCCATGTGTCCTCCGATGCCCTCGCAATCGAAGGTAGAGTTAATGGGCAGCATGTGGGTGTTCTTGGGCCACTCGACGATTGCCGATTTTAGCACCTGGCGGGATTCGAACTCGCTTGCCACTTCCAGACGCTAACCACTCGGCCACAGCCTCCCCATACTCATACTCATAGCAACTCCTGACTCCTCTGACTCAAATATTTAAGGGATAGACGAACACTTCTTGTTAATCATAATGTTATAATTACTCTTATGATATATATGATTAGTGTGTTTAATACGGACGACAAAGTAGTGTGTGAATGCTCGTAACGCTGTCTTGTGATTCTAACCAGGCCTCTTGACTGGAATACCACCACCACCACCTCAGATGAAATATTGTCGTCCATTACCCCCCACCGCTTCTCTTCGCATGTGCCGCCCCGCCCACCACCACTGTACACATGTAGGTGCCCGAACACACTCTCTCGCGCACACAGGTTCCGTGGCCCACTCAAACCACGTTGTCGGGGTGTTTCATGACGTTTGACATCTTTTACTCAGTAGAATAGCGCGCATTAGTACATTTCTGTCACTCCGCTCCGTCGGGATAGAATGAAGAAATGGAAAAAAATGCGTCTGTAATGCTCTCATGTTTACCAATGACTGCTGCTGGCGGGAACAATGAATATATTTTTTGCACCAATAAATACAATACAGAACTATAACAGGCACTACATAGTACACACACACACACACAACACACACACACACACACACACATACACACACACACACACCACACACACACACACGTAATGTTAGCAGGTCCTGAGTTTGTAGACAATAAAGTTGGTCAGGTTGAAGGGTCGTTACAGTGCACAGGTCTCGTCCACATATATGTACTCTCGCCTCATCTACACCAGCATGGCCTGGGTACTGAGCTATACTTTGAAATTATATCAGAATAACAAAGCATGAATACAGTAATCATATTTCTTAGAGGCACGACAATTCCTTCCCTTGCTTTATTAATTATTGCGATATGGCATAGCTGTAAGACTGAAACGAGAGGGTAAATCATGACAATAGAAGCATAGGGTCTTTCATTCCCTCTTGTTGTTATTTACATATTCCTACAACAAGTATAGGAAGGTAATACAAGTGTTTATCGCAACATTATAAGCCGCCAAATCATATCCAAGTAATGATACAAGTGCTTACCGCTACATTATAAGCCGCCAAATCATCTCGAAGTACAGAGTCTTGCCTGGTTCCTGTGGTGGGAGGCAGCACCAAGGGGGAGGGGTGTGAGGGGCTAGGCTGCGCACACCCATCAGACGTCGCCCGCCGCGCACCTCCCCCGCTCACGCCACCATCAGCTCCGGTTGTCCCGTGTCGCTTGTTAATGTCCTTGCGTCATAATACTTCACGCGAAAAATATGACTGAATGAAATACGAGTGGGAGGAAGGTTTGATCGATAAATAAACTGGAATACTTGAGTTGAGATACTGATGCGGTGTTACTGTGTTGCAGGGAAGATTGGTGGCGGGAAAACCTTACTTTAATTAAACGAAATAATAGAAAAGGTAGCGACTGCCTGTTCTTTTCACCTGCCTTACAGATATCAGAGACAAAGTGCACGTATAGAACTATTATTCTAAAACTAGAGAATCCAATTTATAAGTTAAATAATCATGCTTGCAAGGAATTCATGAGAAGTAAAGCAAACCAAATCACCTCATAGTCATCTCCCCACCCTACTCACTCCACCCCTATCCACCCTTCCCTTCACCCCTTCCACCCCTTTTTTTAACCCCCCATGAGCGTCCTAGAGCAGTGCAAACCATCAGTCAGTACACAGAGGTGGAGGGGGTGGAACGTGCGGCATAGGCAGGGTAAGCAGCGTAGGAGGTAGCCTAGGGATGAGCGTCTTTATCACTCTGCAGGGGACGCCTCGCAGGGTTATGAGTCTCGTATACGTGCCTG